>ML778153.1:1103967-1149748 GCA_009831015.1 Picea engelmannii
TGGCTGGTGCAAATCCCCCTATGACCAGGATGGAAGCTATTATAGCCGCTAGGTATGCTCCCCTTGTATTACCTCAGCCCCTCAACGCCCTCCCGGTGGAGGGTTACCTCAAGCAGCTACCCAAATTTACGGGTGAGGGGGACATAACTGCAGACGAGCACCTAGAATTCTTTTACAGTTTCACCGATGACCATGTTATCATGCACGTAGATGTATGGATGAGGATTTTTGTCCACAGTCTCCAGGGAGAGGCTAGAAAGTGGTTCAAGGCCTTGCCTCCCGGATCTCTTGATGGGATCGAAGCACTAGATAATGCCTTTCTGAGGAAATGGGGAGATAAAAAGGATTTTATGTATTACATGATGGAGTTTGGGTCGTTAAAGAGAAAGGAAGGAGAGTCTGTCCCCGACTTTTCCAAGAGATTCAACAAAATGTATAACAAAATCCCTCCGGAGATAAAGCCCTCCGAATCTTCTGCAGAGATCACTTACTCCAGCGCTTTTGATTCTAATTTATGCCTACTACTGAGAGAGAGAAGAGCCACTACCCTGGCCCTCATGCAAGATGCGGCCGTGGAGGTAGAATCCAATATGTTGGTCGTCGACCGACTCAGGAGCGTTGCTGATAGGAATATACCTAAGAGTAGTTCTGAAGCCTCTCCATCTGGTTCCTTTTCCACACCCTATCAGACAAACGATACAGCTAGAACATTAAAATCACTCGCTGCTAAGATAGAAAGGTTGGAATTAGAAGGGAAGCCTATGTACGGAAGTCCTCAGAACACTGATAATAGAGGTTTCAGGAGGCCAAATAACTTTACTCCCCCGAATGTGCAGAAAGAGAAGGGAAGAGACAGAGAAGATCAGAAGGTTCAGGCCCCTTTTCAAAACAATTTTGTGACCGAGGGAGAAGAAAGAGAATCAGAGGAGCTTGATCCTGAAATCCATTGGCAAGGTTCTGTGAGCAGTTTGGAATTAAACTGATTCACTCCACCCCGTATTACCCGCAAGGCAATGGTTTAGCAGAGTCCTCCAACAAAATTTTAATAAGAATCATCAAAAGGATATTGGAAGACAATCAAAGGGCTTGGAACTCGAAGCTTAAATTCGCCCTATGGGCTGATCGAGTATCTACAAAAAGAGCTACAGGCCTCTCCCCTTTCCAGTTAGTTTACGGAGCCGAAGTTGTTTTCCCTTCTCAGCTAGCCATCCCTGTAGCGAAATTCCTCCAGGACCATCAGGAGGAGCCTGATGAAATGATCAGAAGGATTCATCAGCTAGTAGAGGTCCAGCAGACTAGGGAGCAGACAGTAAACAGGATTCAAGACCATCAGCAGAAGATCAAGCAGGTTTTCGACAGGAAGGCCAAGAAGGAGCATTTCCAGGTAGGAGACTTGGTACTGAAATGGGATGCTCCTAAACAAGATAAGGGCAAGCACAGCAAATTTGAAGCCCTGTGGATTGGGCCTTTCAGAATCTCCGAGGATTTTTCAAACAACACATACAGGTTGCAAGATTTAGCAGGTGAAGAGGTTTTCGGCAGCCCAGTGAATGGGCATTTCCTGAAAAAATACTTTGTTTGAGTCTCAGATGACTCTTTGTTTGTAAATATTGTCCTTTTGTTTCTCAGCTCGTTCACTTTTTATTTTTATTTTTATTTTTGCGGCCTAATAATGACTCCATAGCCCAACAGAAGGCGACTGGAACTGCAGGAGGAGTTCTTAGAGCATCACAGGGATGACTCTATCCCCCATGGAGCCTAATGTTAGTAACATTTTTGGTATCGAGATTTTAAAGGGAAAGACGGCCGAGATCTTTCGAGTCTCGAAAAACCGATGGGATCCTAGCCGTTAATTTTGGCAGGACGCATCTCAGACATCAGAAGGAGAGTCAGGATTTCGGTCCATCGGAGGATCGGAGTTTCTAAAGGAAGAAATTTATTTCCTCAGTTAATCACGATGTGCGATTGCTCGACTAAATACAGGTTGTCCGATCCAGAGGCACGTGGTGAAAGATCCCACAGAGTCGAGGGTCGCGGAACTAAAATTCCCGAGCACATGGCAACAGAAGTCCCGATATCCCGATGCCCGATTTCCCGATATCGGGGGGCAGTTTTCGATAGTGGAAGACAGGTGGCAGACAATGCACCAAGGAGCTGACCGTCAACAAGTCAACGACCATAAGCCATCGGGTTTCGGGAAATCACAAGTCTAGTGGACACAAATCTTGTGTCATCAAAAACGCTGAAATCCCGTTGGAAAGTTGGACCGCGGTCGCGCAGGGACAGGTCCTATGGATCATGGTCTAGTCGAAAGGGGCTAATTCCCGGGAGAAGGGGCCCATCGCATATCGGGATATCGGAGATCCCGGAGGTAAGGAACTCGCGCACTACAACTCGTGAATTCCGGATTCCCGAAAAGTCTGGAGCTTCATCGCATACATCCACCGTCTGTTCTTTGCCACCATGTCTTCTTTCCATATCATGCTAACCACAGTTTTTTAGCCATTATGATCCTCCACCTGGCTCGTGCACTTCGACACCTATAGGATCCTGCCACTTGTATCTGTCCTATCGTTTTCTTGCCCGATCACCGTCCACTCACCACTCCACGTCACTCATCAGTCCTACCGTGATTTCTCCAGGCAAGATTCAAATGGAAAAATATGTAGGTTTCCATGTCCTGTAGCTACAGAGTCGGCCAGGGCCTTCCCCGATCTCAATGAAGCAGTTATTGCGGCAGTTGATGGTGGTTGAACATCGTTTTCTCCATAAATGGAAAGTCTGGAATTGACTGTAAGCTTGTCAATTCTTTCTCAGGTCCTTTGGAACGCGGTTGAATCTAACTGAAGTCCACGACTACCCAGAGACTACAGACGCAGTAAGCATACAGACGTAATGTCTTCAATGCCATATCTTGATTTCGCTTCCAGGATTTTTGTTCCAAGTATATGTAGGCATTTTGGCCACTTTTGTAAGGATCGATGGTTGAGCAGAGCTCCCTGGTTGTAAAATTTTAATGAAGCATTGTTGTTCTGGTTATGTACGATCTTTGGAGACTTCTTGCCTTATGAATGCCAGTTTCTATCATATCTTTGTTTACACTGTATTAGAGCAGCTCGGAATTGGAGGATCCAGTCGAGCTGTAACTATTATAGGATGATGTTGTAATGGATCACTGTAATAGTTACGGAGCCTCTAATCAGTCCCTGTAATTCTCTTAGTTCTGAATGGCTTGGAATTGGAGGATCCAGTCAAGTCCGCTTTCATCTTCTTGAAGCCCTGAACCAGGAGGATCCTGTTTTTGGAGTTTTTCCTCTGCAAACCGCTGCAAGCCTGATGCCCAGAGATGTTTGTCCACTTTCTCCTAAGTCTTCCACATGTTCATATTTAAATCAACCCACTGGCTGAAGTTAGGATTCCATACCTCCTCTGTTCTTATGAACCAGACTCAGTCCCTGAGTTAGAGTGATACCTCCTAGAGCCGTTATCTCCATTTGACCACCCTTCATAAACAATTCGTGACATAAAATTGATGGGCGTTGGGCTCTGCTCCTGCAAGCAATCCAGGAGTGACTTCTAATGCTAACAGAACCTTCTCCTAGTCCTCCTCCACGGAATCATGAAGGAACTATCCCTCTTAAGCTTGTCGACCCTGACTCCTTCAGAGACTTTGCGCACACTTCTCATGCTCGACCTTCAACAACTCTCAAAGTGTTGAGTCTTTCAGACTCTGTGCACTTCTCGCAACAACAGTCTCTACCTTCTTATGCTCAGATTAGCCACTGAGACTTCCAATTCAACCTGCACTTCTTTTGCATGACTTTGCCGACTTACACCAATTTCTGGATGAACGAGAATAAGGGTTTAACTATCTAGCCTCATCAACGCACTCTATGCGGATGAATTCGACTGCACTCTATGCAGGAATCTCCCGACTCAAACAGAGAAACAATTGAAACTCATTCTCTTCTCTCTCAGACTTCAGTTAAACCTCTGAAATCTCATGCACAACATATTCAAAGAAATTGCGTACAAGGAAAACATACATTCAAGAGAACATAACAACACACACAGAGAAATGAAACCAGCCATGAAATTGAATCACAGACTCCCTTCTATTAATTCAAATCTGTACATGGGGTTCTACATACAATTTCTCTGCTTGCTCTCTCTTCTGCTCCTGAATGGCTGATAATCTGAATTATCCCGAATGATAATATTACAATGTACAAAGGAGGGTGTCTATATCCGTTTTCCCTCTCGAAAACTGAAGTTGTCTAATCTAGACTTAAACATCTATCTACCTGCATTAAATCTATTAAATTCCTTCCTATCTACTAAGGACGTGAGCTTAAAGGCTCAAGGTCCCCTTTACAATATAGGTGCGCTTCTTTATGAATGACTTCAATAAAGAGTGACGCAACAATTTCCAAAGTATTTCAAAATACGTGCTGGCGCTGTCCAGCTGTTTTCTCTCAATGTGTTGGCTCGCTTGATGTGTTGTGGATGCTCCTGCATCATACTCCTCGGCTTGAAAATTTTCATGGGCTCCTGTCCATGAGCTCCTGCATGGTCTTCCCATGCCTCTATATCACTGCTTCTGTCTCCCAGCTGCCATCTTCCACTGGGTGATTCTTCCATTTTACCAGGTACTTGAAATACTGCTTGCGCCTGGTCTTCTTTCCCACTCGCTTGTCCAGTATGCACTCCATTTGCGGTTTCTCTGCAACTGGAAATTGTTTCTGCCACTGAATTACTAGTTCTTCAGTTCCAGCCTCTGCTTCTCCAGCTCTGTATGGGCATAAATCTGCCACATTGAAAATTGGAGATATTTCGATGCCATAACTCAATCTCGTAAGCATTTTCTCTGAATTTATTGAGGACTCTGCATGGCCCAATCTTTTTCATTTTGAGTTTATTATATGTTCCCCTCGGGAACCTTTCCTTCCTTAAGTGCGCCAGAACCATATCACCAACTTCAAACTGAAGTTGTCTCTTCCGCTAGTCTGCCCTGCGCTTGTACTCCTGATTTGAGTCTTGCAATCGCTGCTTCACCTTGCTGTGAAGTTCTTGCATTGCTTCAACGAATTCTTCAGCGCTAGCACTGCTAGTCATAGCCTGTTCTGATTCCCCGAGTTCAGAAACTCCCCTGGGTTGTGTTCCATACACAATCTGAAACAAACTTTTGCATGTACCCCGATTCACAGAATCATTGTACGCAAACTCTGCCTGTGGCAATATGTTATCCCAACTGCTGTGGTGTTCTGTCACCAAGCTTCTCAACAAGTCTCCCAGACTTCTGTTGACTACTTCCATCTACCCATCCATCTGAGGATGATAAGCTGAAATAAATGCCAAATTTGTTCCCAGCTTCTTCCAAAGTGTCCTCCAAAAATGACCTATGAATTTCGTATCCCTGTCCGAGACTATGCTTCTCGGTAATCCATGAAGTCTGACAATCTCTTTGAAAAACAAGTTTGCGATGTGGGTCGCATCGCTAGTCTTATGACACGAAATAAAATGTGCCAATTTAGAAAACCTTTCCACCACCACAAAGATGGAATCAACCCCTCTTTGCATCCTTGGCAAACCCAATACAAAATCCATGCTTATCGCCTCCCATGGCCTCTCAGGTATAGGCAACGGCTGATAAAAACCGACGTTCTGCTTTCGGCCCTTCGAATGTTGACAAATTTGGCACCTTTCAACAAACCTCTTGACATATGCTCGCATTCCCGTCCAAAAATATGATTCACTCAGCTTGGCGAACGTTTTTTCATGACCAAAGTGCCCTTCTAATCTCCCACTATGCTTCTCCTTTAGCAGGTTCTCCCTCATGGAGCAATTCGGAATGCATAACTGGTTGCCTCTGAACAACAGTACATTCTGAATCATGTAATCTATCCATGGGCTCTGATCCCTGAGAACGGGATTCTCAGTTGATTCGTATGGTTCTCCGAAGTATGCATCTCTAGCATACATATCCTTCAGATTCTCAAAACCCAATGTCTTAACTCGGAATTCCTGCAACAGCAAACATTTCCTGCTCAAAGCATCAACCACTTTGTTAGCAGTTCCTGAAATGTGTTTAATCACAAATGTGAAATTTTGCATATACTCTACCCATTTTGCATGTTTCTGATTCAACTTCTCATGTTGACTCACAAACTGCAAGGCATGATTATCACTGTACAATACAAATTCTTTTGGGATTAAGTAATGCCTCCACTTCTTTAATGCATGTATGATGGCATAAAATTCCTTATCGTACGTGGAGTATTTCAGCTTTGCTTCATCCAACTTCTCGCTGAAATATGCAACTGGCCTGTCATCCTGACTCAAGACCACTCCTATAGCATACCCACTAGCATCACATTTCACCTGAAATGTCTTCTGGAAATCAGGCAACACCAACACTGGTTGCTCTGTTATCTTCCGCTTCAACAGATTGAAGCTCCTTTCAGCCTCTGTTGTCCAGTGAAAAGTTTTGTGTCGCTTCTTCACTGTGTCCATCATCGTTGCGCTAATTCCACTAAAATTCCTAATGAATTTCCTGTAGAAACTAGCCAAACCATGGAAACTTCTCACCTCGAAAACATTTCTCGGTGATGGCCAATTCTTAATCACTTCCACTTTTTCAGGATCCATCTTCAACTCATTTGCCGAAATAAAAAAACCCAAATAAATGAGCTTTGTCTTCATGAAGGAACACTTCTTCATGTTGACCAACAACTTCTCCTGTTATAGCTTTCTCATTACAATGGTCAAATGTTTCAAATGTTCGGCCTTTGTCTTACTGTAGATCAATATATCATCCAGATATACAACTACAAACTTCCCAATGAATTCCCTCAGGACTTCATTCATCAGCCTCATGAAAGTGCTCGACGCATTTGTCAAACCAAATGGCATGACCAACCATTCATACAAACCTTCGTTTGTCTTGAATGTTGTCTTCCATTCATCACCTTCCCTCATGTGAATCTGGTGATATCCGCTCTTCATATCGATCTTTGAAAAATAATTTGCCCCACTCAGGCAATCCATCAGATCATCCATTCTCGGCAGTGGAAATCTGTACCTGATGGTGATTTTGTTAATTGCTCTGGAGTCTGTACACATTCTCCAGCCTCCATCCTTCTTCAGACTCAGCACTGTTGGAACAACACACGGACTCAAGCTCTCCCTGACCAGTCCTTTATCCAGCAAATCCTGGACCTGGTTCTTGACTTCCTCATTCTCTTGTGGCGTCAACCTATACGCAACTTTGTTCAACAAACTGGCTCCAGGTATGAGATCGATGTGATGACTCACACTTCTCATCGGTGGCAACGAACGAGGTAATTCATCCACGATGATGTCAGCGAACTCTCCCAGCAGTTCTTGAATCTCATCTGGTAAATCATCCACTCTTGTGCTAGTTAGAACAATCCTCGGTTTCCTGACCACAAAGAATTGTGGATCTTCCTTCTTCTCCATTTCTGTGAGAATCTCCTTCCCACTCATGAGAAGTATTGTGTTGTTTACTTCCGGCTTTACCTCCTTATCCTTTATCAGAAGAAATCTGTGTGTCCTCCCATCCTTCTCTAAAGTATATGTGTTCATTCTCCCATCATGAACCACATTTCGGTCATACTTCCATGGTCTCCCCAGCAATACATGACAGACATCCATGGGAATGACATCACATAGGACCTTATCCTTATATTCACCCATTTTAAATTCAACTAAACATTGTTTAGTGACACTCACCTGATGTCCCTTTTGCAGCCATGATACTCTGTATGGACTCAGGTGATCATTCATCTCCAGCTCTAACTTTTCCACCATCTCGGTCGAAACGAGATTGTCTATGCTCCCGCTGTCCACAATGACCTTGCACTTCCAGCCCTTGGTCTTGCACGTGGTCCTGAACAGTCTGGTTCTCTGAGCTGTGTCCTCCACCTCTTTTTCAGGTGTCAAAAGAACTTTATGCACTGTCAGTGACTTCCCACTTCCAGTGTCCTCATTCTCAACATCACGCCTTTGTGCCTCAGCGATGTGAGTTTCTCCTCTTTCCATTTTTCTGTCTGGACAATCAACAACTTTATGTCCATCCTTCCCACATGTAAAAAATGTGATGATTCCACCTCTGCCTCTTCCTCTACCTCTGGTACAAGGAAAAGTGTTTGCGTCAGCATATCCGCCACCCTGCTCTGTATGCTGTCTCCTTGGCTCAGCATATTTCTGTCCTCGCTGTGAGGTTCCACCTCTCTCAATCTTACCCTGAGGTTTCCCCCATTCCTCTTTGGGCTTCTGATATTTCTCCTGGGAAACTGTCTTGCCTCTGGGCTGACTTCTGCCTCACCCTCATTGTCCTTGCTTATGACTCAGCTTCTCCTCGGCTTTCACAGCCATCTGGTAAGCATCTTCAACCGTTCTAATAGTTGCCATGCTCAATTCATCCTGAATGTCATATCTTAAGCCATTCACGTATCTCGCCACCTTTTCATCATCGCTCTCCCGATGACCTACTCTGATATTGAGCTTGTAAAACTCTTCGGTCTACTCCTTGACCATCATCAACTTCTGTCTCAGGTTCTGCATTCACCTGAACAGTGTGATCTGATAATCCCTCAGGATGAATTTTGCTTTCATCTTTGCGATCATCCGATCCTATCTTTTAATCTTTTGTTTCCACTTGGAACGCCTATCTGCCTGTAGCTCGTCCCACCACAATGTTGCATGTCCCTTCAACTTCGTGACAACATGCCTAACCTTTTTATCCTCTTCGATATCTTCAAAATCGAAGTAGGTGTCAAGAGCTCTGATCCAGTCCAACAACTCTTCCGCATCCAGGCTTCCTTCGTAAGCTGGAATATCCATTTTGGTCTTGGAACTCATCCTGGAAATGGCTTTGATCAACCGCTCGGTTGATTCATCCTCTGCTGTGACCTCTTCTTCGTGTCTAGCTTCCTCTTCAACCTCAGAATCCCTAAGATCCCCAGCACCAACTCCGAATCTTTGTGCTGTCTCCATCTCCTCAAGCCTTGCTCGGAGATCTTTCATCTGTCGTTCCATTTTTGGATTTCCTGCTGGCCTACCTCTTCTTCTCACCTCCCTGTCTTCGGGATCAGGCGATTGTCTTTCTCTTCTCGGAGACATGATGCCTTCTCTTTCTCTGCTACTGAAAGCAAAGACTTTCCGGCTCTGATACCACTCTGACGCAGCTGGCACTCCTGGCACGACCGCTCCCACCAGGACCTTCTTCGTCTCAGGCCCAAAGAGCTATAATACCCTTCAGATCCCGTATCGGGACCTTTTGTTTCCCACAGGATTCTCTATTGATCTCTCGGCAATCCTCTCGGGAAATCGGTTTTCGCGTTATCGCGAAACCTGTGAGCACGTTCTTCGTGCTATCCAAAACCCCGAAACCCGATGGGTCAAAGAGTCAATGCTCCCGTTCCTGTCGAAGATTTCCCTATCGGGAAATCGGCGCATGCAATGTCGTGCTTCACTGCCTTCACAAATTCCTAAACCCCGAAATCCGATACACACGTGTGCCTTCTCTCTCCACTCTATCGGGAATCATGTGATCGCAATTTCGCCGGTCACAGTCCCTTTGCACTGGGAAATCTCGAATGTCGAATCCCGACTTCCTGGGATCTCGTGCCACCTGTCCCCTAGCGATCAACGGTTCTGATTAGATCGGGAAATCACTATTCGTGATTTCAACAAGGATGAAACTCTTGTCTCTATGAAACCCGATAAGCCGAATCTCGATGGCTCTTGATATCTCCTGCGCCTGAAGGTTAATTCCCTTGCAACTTCTCCAAGATCTGACGGTCGACGGGACTTCGCGAATCTCTCCTGCGAATCCTGGCCGATGATTCTCCTCCATGAGGATTTCTTCGCCTCAAAACTTCTTCCGGTTTGAACCTTCTCCTGGTCCTCCTCCACGAAATCACGAAGGAACTATCCCTCCTGAGCTTGTCGACCTTGACTCCTTCAGAGACTTTGCGCACACTTCTCGTGCTCGACCTTCAACAACTCTCAAAGTGTTGAGTCTTTCAGACTCTGTGCACTTCTCGCAACAGCAATCTCTACCTTCTTATGCTCAGATTAGCCACTGAGACTTCCAATTCAACCTGCACTTCTCCTGCACGACTTTGCCGATGTACACCAATTTATGGATGAACGAGAATAAGGGTTTAACTATCTAGCCTCATCAACGCACTCTATACGGATGAATTCGACTGCACTCTATGCAGGAATCTCCCGACTCAAATAGAGAAACAATTGAAACTCATTCTCTTCTCTCTCAGACTTCAGTTAAACCTCTAAAATCTCATGCACAGCATATTCAAAGCAATTGCATACAAGGAAAACATACATTCAAGAGAACATAACAACACACACAGAGAAATGAAACCAGCCATGAAATTGAATCACAGACTCCCTTCTATTAATTCAAATCTGTACATGGGGTTCTACATACAATTTATCTGCTTGCTCTCTCTTCTGCTCCTGAATGACTGATAATCTGAATTATCCCGAATGATAATATTACAATGTACAAAGGAGGGTGTCTATATCCATTTTCCCTCTCGAAAAATGAAGCTGTCTAATATAGACTTAAACATCTATCTACCTGCATTAAATCTATTAAATGCCTTCCTATCTACTAAGGACGTGAGATTAAAGGCTCAAGGTCCCCTTTACAATATAGGTGTGCTTCTTTATGAATGACTTCAATAAAGAGCGGCGCAACAATTTCCAAAGTATTTCAAAATACGTGCTGGCGCTGTCCAGCTGTTTTCTCACAATGTCCTGGCTCGTTTGATGTGTTGTGGATGCTCCTGCATCATAAAGGCACTAGGAACGATATGATTGAGCCTGGAAACATCGGTGGATTTCAATATTTCAAAAGAAAATACAATGAAGGAGTTGATGGACGCATTGGATAAACTATATGAAAAACCCTCGGCGTCCAATAAGGTATTTCTAATGAAGAGATTATTTAATATGAAGATATCAGAAGGTGGGTCTATTGCATATCATTTAAATGAATTTAATACAGTTAATAATAGAGTTATGTAAAAGTGGACTTTGATGATGAGGTCATGGCTCTTCTAATCTTGTGCTCATTGCCAGAAAGTTGGAATGGCTTGGTCATGGCTTTAAGTAACTCTGTCTCTGGTTCAAACACTCTAAAATTTGATGATGTTTTTTGGTGTTATCCTTAGCGAGGAAATGCGATGGAAAAGCATAGTTGAGACATCAGGTAATGCGTTAAAAATGGAGAACAGGTGAAGACAAAAGGATAGAGGAAAGGGCTCAAGGAACCACAAGAATGTTTAGGGACCTAACCCCTCACGTAGTTAGAATAATATATTCTTATGTAATAAAGGTCAATATTAATAAGGTCTAGCAATAAGGAAGAATAAGTCCAATGTAAGAAGACCTAATAGAAGCTTTCACTTCTAGAAGGATCTTCCTCTAGATGATTCTTTTGATAGACATATTTATTATAAATATGAGTCGAGGGTATGAGAACTTTTGTCTTGGATATTATTGTAATAGATCTCTGCTCTACAGGAGGTTTCCCCCTCGAAGAGGCAAGTGAACATTGCTCTTAGTAATCAAAGTGCTCTTTTTGGTGTTATTTTGGTATCATTTTGGTATTATTGTGGTGTTTTTCTGGTTATATTGTTGTTCATCTTCCGTTTCTAGATATTTATTTTTTTCTGCATACGTTTTTATATCTGGAATATTACAAGTGGTATCAAAGCACCTTCCTCGGTAGAAAATTGTGGGTTAAAATTTTTTTCAGGGTAGAGACGTATTCCAACGTCTTTAAGATACAAAGATCTGTCATTACATGCATAAAACCGCGGGCGGGGATTCAGACACACATGAAATAAAAGTGGTACTTTAGACACATCTCTTTTCTACCCTTGTAACCCTTATTGGTACCCCTTCGAGTGGTAGCCCATTATACAACACCTGTATACAGATCAACCTAGATTTCCTAAAGCCCTCCATAGATAAATTGATTGGAAGCCTGACTGTTATAGTGCCACTGATAACAACACTCGGGAAGATACTCTCTAGTACCTGGGCAGTCGAGTAGTATGGCTAAGGGGATGGTCTAGCCTCCTTAGTTGGTGCCCTGAGATATTGGGTCGAGTCCTACTGTTGGACCCCGCACGTATATAAGAGAGCTATAACATATGAAAAACCTTTTTTCTGTAGAACCCTTGAATACCTAAACTTTGGGGACAGAAACAAAAAATAAAACAGACAAGATCTATTTCCGCGCAACTGTGTCTCATGAATTCGAGTTTCCAAATTACTACATATTTCTTCCTGATTAAGCATTTGGGAATTCAATAACTACAGTATTCTTCAGATCGGAGTATAACTCCGTAGGTGTTTAAAAAAAACCTCATCTCTGCAGTAGAAATCAGGTAGTTGTATTTTCCGACAACACCACACTCGCAACCATACAACATTGGGTGGCTTCGCCAAGGATGAGATCTCCATGTCGTCCAACAATGTCACCTATCCTACGGCATCAATCCATTCAAAGATGAGGTATTGTGTGATGTTTCCCCATTAGAATTATTTGATGTTGTGTTAGTCCAGCCATATATGTGGAAACGTCATGTTGTTTATGAGTCTCGACCTCATAGATTCATTACTACCCCAGGGTTCATCTCTACAAGGTAACAAATGTAGTTCTTGTTGGAAGATTGGTTGTTGTCATTGATGTCAACCCTAGTCATGGGTTTTGGACCGCAAGATTGATGAAGGTATTTGGACATGAAGGAAAATGCACATGCAGATACAACACCCATGGATGGATATTATACATCATGTTTTTTTTGGTGGTATGTGGCACGTCATGTGGATCCTCATGATTGAGGAGAAATGAATTTTTGAAGATGACAAAGTGAATTGAAGAAGGAAGTATATGTAGGCCCTGAATATAATTAAAGAAAAGAATTACAAAATAAGAAAGTGTTAGGTCAGCCCTAATGTTAAAAGGAAGTGACATAAATGGTATAAATAAACATCATTATACATTCATTTGATACAAGTCAAATTTTAGAGGAAATAAGAAGAATATAAGGCCGGATTTCAAGGGAGGATGAAGTCTTTTGGTGATGTGTTCTAAGGTATGTTATTTTTAGGTCATCTTACCATTTTTACTATAACATTTTTTCTAGAATGATTTAGATGGTGAAATCACTATGGTATTGAGAAGACATATCAAGGTACCTCTAGTAAAAATTTCAGCTCTTGATTCGCTATAATTATGGAGATACACTCTGTGGAAGATAGGGTTTGTGACCAGTCCTGAAGCTAGTCAATAAACAGGTGTTGCGAGTAAAACAGTCATAACTTCTTCATCAAGAATCCAAATGAAGTGGGACAAATTTCATTGGAAAGAGTACAGATTGTAGTTTCTTTTGTGTGAGTTTCAATATCGGATGTTAATTATTGAGAGTGGGGCATTATGTGCAAGTTCACTCTTCTGAATAGACCAGAATTGAATAAAGTCTACCATTTTTTCTATAACCTCTTTTTGGGGAGGATTCAAGGAGTGAAAATTGGAGGATTTTCACAGAATACATTGAGTAATATTATCTACAGGATCAGAGTACTCCAAGAATTGAAGAATTGCATAAATTGAAGAAGTCTCGGGAAGCATTATCAGGTTCTATGTGATGATTGGTTGATGGTGATGATTTAATGTAAAGTTTTGTTATCTATCATATATTCTTGGGTGGAAGGAAGGGGCAAGGATGGAGAGTTCAACTCTCTCTTGATATTGGAGGATTGTATATTCCTCTTGGAGGTTTATCCCTCCCTTTACATTTGGAAGTTGTAGCTACCTTTGGAAGTCATTAGTTCCCTTGAACAATAACTATTAATTATTTCTCATATATTGTGCATGGTGTATTATGGTGTATTGGTGTAACTCTTATACTATTGTTCATTGCTCATTGGATACAGTTGAATGTTTTAAGTATAAGTTGAAAAAGTTTTTAAATTGTACTTGATACTAATTCACCCCCCTCTCAGTATCAACAGTTCTGACTACTGTCTTAGCAAAACATTGTCACAAAGTAGTCTCTCATACGACAAATTTTAGCTTCTTAACGATACAGTCAAAAGGTGAATAGAAGGACACTGCGACCACTGCAGCCTCGGCCAAATACCTTTCTTTCCAGCACAATCAAGGAGACAAGATTTTAGAAGAGCACAAAGTTATTATTGCTTCATGTATGGGGGTGCCTTCACACTTCCCAGTCAAGCCAATCTCTAACATAGCCCTTCATATCTCTATTTTCCATAGCCCTTTTCAGGTGTGCTTGGGATTCCAACCATTGGCCCCCATTGATATATCTCTTCATGTTGCATATTCACCAACAAATTCCTCCCACACTCAAACTAAGGCATCTCATGCAACTATATTGGTTGAATGGATCCATGCCCCCAAGAAAAAATCTAATGCCAAGTACAAGTAGGACAATGTGTTCTGCAAGGCAAGCAGCTCACCAAGGTTCATATTCAACAAAATATTCCCTGGGAACTTGATGCAATGGTGACCATTTCTTCCTAAGGGTGGAGGAATGATCTAGGTGGATATCAGTGGCCACCCACCTATTCCACTGGCTTGAAATACAGTTTCCCACCTTGGCAATTTTTCTATGGTTTTTCGGGTTTCGAACTTTCGAGGTCGTTTTGAGGCACCAAACAACGATTTTTTGAAATTTTTGGATCCAAGTGATAACCAAAGGATTTTCCTAGGCCTAGTTGGAATGTGTTCTTTTCGGCTATACCTTTCCAACGAGATATTGTGCACCCCATGTTGGTTGTGGAGACTGATTATCTTCCTAATTCATAGGTCCTTGTTTTCAACCATGTTTATACCCCATGAAGACTATACACCCCTCCATGAGGGGGGGGATCCCCCACACACCCTACGGGGTTTGGGGGAAAGTGGAGGTTTGGGGGCGAAGCCCCCAAAGGAAAAAATGCCTTGCAAATGTATATTTTAATTTAATAGTAAATCTATATTGTTCATTATAAGGTCACATATCTGACAGTAGAAGTTATGTTAGGGTCTTTTTCCCTAGAAGGAAACCCTCTTTTATGAGGGAATTGTATTTTGGCTATGTATCATTGAGAAAATTGTATTCTAAGAGAGGAGACTGTGAGAGAAAGTAGAGGAAGTTACAGCCGGTGTCTTGTAGGTTGTATCCCTTCATTTGTTGGATAATAATAAAGGAAGGACCTGGAAATTTCTCTAGTGGACGTTGCCCACACTAGGTGAACCACATATATCTATGTCTCTATTGTATTGTGTATATTTTGTGTTTTATTTTCGTATTTGTCTTATTTTATTGCTCCGTGATCCTGTTTTTCTAACAACAGGTATCAGAGCGAAAGGTAACTCGCAGGAAAAGAGGGTTCCTGGTTCGAGTGGGAGCAATGGCGGAAGATGGAAAATTTAGGGTCAAGAAATTTAACGACCAAAACTACCATTTATAGAAGATTCAGATGGAAGATTATTTATATCAGAAGGATATATTCCTACCATTGGGTGGAATAGCAAAGAAGTTGACGGCCATGAAGGATGAAGAATGGGAGGTTCTTGATAGAAAGGCACTAGGAACGATACGACTAAGCCTGGCAACATCGGTGGCTTTCAATATTTCGAAAGAAAAGACAACGAAGGAGCCAATGGATGCATTGGCTAAATTGTATGAAAAACCCTCAGCGTCCAATAAGGTATTTCTAATGAAGAGATTTGTTAATATGAATATGTCAGAAGGTGAGTCTATTGCAGATCATTTAAATGAATTTAATATGGTAACTAATCAGCGAAGTTATGTAAAAGTGGACTTTGATGATGAGGTCAAGGCTCTTCTAATCTTGTGCTCATTGCCAAAAAGATGGAATGGCTTGGTCAGGGCTTTAAGTAATTATGTCTCTGGTTCAAACACTCTAAAATTTGATGATGTTTTTGGTGTTATCCTTAGCGAGGAAATGTGATGGAAAAGCATAGGTGAGACATAAGGTAATGCGTTAAACATGGAGAACAGGGGAAGAAAAAAGGGCTCAGGGAATCGCGAGAATTGTTATGGACCTAACCCCTCACGTATGTAGAATAATATATTCTGATGCAATAAAGGTCAATATTAATAAGGCCTAGCAATAAGGAAGAATAAGTCCAATGTAAGAAGACCTAATAGAAGCTTCCGCTTCTAGAAGGATCTTCCTCTAGATGGTTCTTTTGATAAACATTTTTAGTATAAATATGAGTCGAGGGTATGAGAACTTTTGTCTTGGATATTATTGTAATAGAGATATGCTCTGTAGGAGGTTTCCCCCTCGAAGAGGCAAGTGAACATTGCTCTCTGTAATCAAAGTGCTCTTTCTGGTGTTATTCGGGTATCATTTTGGTATTATTGTGGTGTTGTTCTGGTTATATTGTTGTCCATCTATCGTTTCTATATATTTATTTTTGTTATGCATACTTTTTTATATCTTGAATATTACAAGTGGTATCAAAGCACCTTCCTCGATAGAAATTTATTTTTTTTTTATTTTTTTTTTATTTTTTTTTCCAGGGTAGAGACGTATTCCAACATCTTTAAGCTACAGAGATCTATCGTTACACACATAAAGACATGGTCAGGGATCAAGAAATACAAGTGGTACTTAAGAGCACATTTTTTTCCCCATCTTGTAACCCTTATTGGTACCCCTTCGAGTGGTAGCGCATCATACACCACCTGTATACGGATCAACCTAGATTTCCTAAATCCATCCATAGATAAATCAATTGGTGGCCTGACTGCTATAGTGCCACCGATAAAAGAACTCGGGAAGATACTCTCTAGTACCTTTGTAGTTGAGTAGTACGGCTAAGGGCACGGTCTAGCCTCCTTAGTTGGTTCCCTGAGATATTGGGACGAGTCCTACTGTTGGACCTCGCACGTATATCAGAGAGATATAACACAGGGAAAACCTTTGTCTGTAGAACCCTTGAATACCTAACCTTTGGGGACAGAAACAAAAAATAAAATAGACAAGATCTATTGTCGCGCAACTGTGTCTCATGCATTCGAGTTGCCAAATTACTACATATTTCTTCCTGATTAAGCATTTGCAAATTCAATCACTACAATATTATTCAGATCAGAGTATAACTCCGCAGGTGTAAAAAAAAAAGGAACCTCATATCTGCAGTAGAAATCATGTAGTTGGATTTTCCAACAACACCACACCCAAAACCATACAAAATCAAGTGGATTCTCCAAGGATGAGATCTCCATGTCCTCCAACAATGTCACCTATCCTGCAACATCAATCCATTCAAGGATAAGGTACTCTGTGATGTTTCCCCATTAGAATTATTTGATGTTGTGTTAGTCCAGCCATATATGTGGAGGCATCATGTTTTTATGAGTCTCGACCTCATAGTTTCATTACTACTCTGAGGGTTCTTCTCTACAAGGTAATAGATGTAGTTATGACTATTGTCTTAGAAAAACATTGTCGCAAAGTAGTCTCTCATACAAAAAAATTTAGCTTCTTAACGATACAGTCAAAAGGTGAAAAGAAGGACACTGCGACCACTACAGCCTCGACCAAAGACCTTTCTATCCGACAAAATCAAGGAGACAGGATTTTAGAAGAGCACAAATTTAATCTTGCTTCACTTATGGGGGTGCCTTCACACTTCCCCGTCAAGCCAAGATATAACTTATCCCTTAGCCCTTCATATCTCTATTGTCCATAGACCTTTTCATGTGTGCTTGGGGTTTCAACCATTAGCCCCAATTAATATAGCTCTTCATGTTGCATCTTCACCAACAAATTCCTCCCACACTCAAACTGAGCATCTCATGTAGCTATATTGGTTGAATGGATTCATGCCCCCAAGCAAAAATCTAATGCCAAGTACAAGGCAAGCAGGTCACTAAGGTTCATATTCAACAAAATATTCCCTAGGAACTTGACGCAATGGTGACCATTTAGTCCTAAGGGTGTAGGAGTGATCCAGTTGGATATCAGTGGCCACCCACCTATTCCATTGGCTTGAAATATAGTTTTCCACCTTGGAAATTGTTCTATGGTTTTTTGGGTTTCGAACTTTCAAGGTCGTTTTAAGGCACTAAACAACATTTTTTTGAAATTTATGGAACCAGGTGATAACCAAAGGATTTTCCTAAGCCTAGTTGGAATGTGTTCTTCTCGGCTATACCTTTCCAACGAGCTATCATGCACCCCAAGTTGGTTGTGGAGCCTGATTATCTTCCTGATTCATAGGTCCTTGTTTTCAACCATGTTTATACCCCATGAAGATTGTACACCTTGGAAGACTGCAAACCCCTCCACATGGGGGGGATTTCCCCCCTATAGGGTCTGAGGGAAAGAGGGGGTTTGGGGGCGGAGCCCCCGAAATCTCTCGAAGGAAAAATTTCCTTGTAAATGTATATTGTAATTTCATAGTAAATCTAGACCGTTCATTATAAGGTCACAGATATGACAATAGAAGATATGTTAGGGTTTTTTTCCCTAAAAGGAAACCCTCTTTTATGAGGGAATTGTATTGTGGCTGTATCATTGCGAAAATTGTATTCTAAGAGAGGAGTGTGTGAGAGAAAGTAGAGGAACTTATAATTGGTTTGTTGTAGGTTGTATCCCTTCATTTGCTGGATAATAATAAAGGAAGGACCTGGCAATTTATCTGGTGGACGTAGCCCACACTAGGTGAACCACATATATCTGTGTCTCTATTGTATTATGTATCTTTTGTGCTTTATTTCTGCATTTGTCTTATTTTATTGCACTGCGCTCCTTTTTTCTAACAACTGGTATCAAAGCGAGAGGTAACTCGCAAGAAAAGAGGGTTCCTAGTTCGAGGGGGAGCAATGGAGGAAGATGGAAAGTTTAGGGTCGAGAAATTTAACGGCCAAAACTACTAGTTATGGAAGATGTAAATGGAATATTATGTATATCAGAAGGATCTATTCCTACCATTGGGTGAATTAGCAAAGAAGTCGACGGCCATGAAGGACGAAGAATGGGAGGTTCTTGACAGAAAGGAACTAGGAACGATATGACTGAGCCTGGTAGCATCAGTGGCTTTCAATATTTCGAAAGAAAAGACAATGAAGGAGATGATGGATGCATTGGATAAACTGTATGAAAAAACCTCAATGTCCAATAAGGTATTTCTAATGGAGAGATTATTTAATATGAAGATGTCAAAAGGTGGGTCTATTGCAGATCATTTAAATGAATTTAATACGGTTACTAAAATGCTAAGTTATGTAAAAGTGGACTTTGATGATGAGGTCAGGGCTCTTCTAATCTTGTGCTCATTGCCAAAAATATGGAATGGCTTGGTCATGGCTTTAAGTAAATCTTTCTATGGTTCAAACACTCTAAAATTTGATTATGTTGTTGGTGTTATCCTTAACGAGGAAATGCGATGGAAAAACATAGGTGAGACATCAGGTAATGTGTTACACATGGAGAACATGGGAAGAAAAAAGGATAGAGGAAAGGGCTCAGGAAACCACAGGAATTGTTAGGGACCTAACCCCTCACGTAGGTAGAATAATATATTTCGATGTAATAAAGGTCAATATTAATAAGGCCTAGAAATAAGGAAGAATAAGTCCAATGTAAGAAGACATGATAGAAGCTTTTGCTTCTAGAAATATCTTCCTCTAGATGGTTCTTTTGATAGACATATTTAGTATAAATAGGAGTCAAGGGTATGAGAACTTTTGTCTTGGATATTATTTTAATAGAGCTCTTCTCTGCAGTAGGTTCCCCCCTTGAAGAGGCAAGTGAACATTGCTCTCGGTAGTCAAAGTGTTCTTTCTGGTGTTATTCTGGTATCATTTTGGTATTATTGTGGTGTTTTTCTTGTTATATTATTGTTCATCTGCCATTTTTAGCTACTTATTTTTGTTCTGCATACTTTTTTATATCTAGAATATTACAAGTGGTATCAGAGCGCCTTCCTCGGCTAAAAATTGTGGGTTAATTTTTTTTTCTAGGGTAGAGACCTATTCCATCATCTTTAATCTACAAAGATCTGTCATTATGCGCATAAACCCGCAGTTGCAGATTCATACATGTAATAAATACATGTGGTACTTAAGTGCACATCTGTTGGCCACCCTTGTAACCCCTGTTGGTACCCCTTTGAGTGGTAGCGCATCAGACAACACTTGTATATAGATCGACCTAGATTTCCTGAAGCCCTCCATAGATAAACCGATCGGTCACCTGACTGTTATAGTTCCTTCGAGAAAAACACTCGGGAATATACTCTCTAGTACCTGGGTAGTCGGGTAGTATAGCTAAGGGCACGGTCTAGCCTCCTTATTTGGTGCCCTGAGATATTGAGTTGAATATTACTGTTGGACCCCGCACATATATCAAAGAGCTATAGAACAGGGAAAACCAGAAACCCTCCTTTATTCCTCGCACTAAACCAGTAAATATCACTCCCCCTTTTACTCCACTAAAGATCCGGAAATTGACCAGGGTCGAGATGGTTGAATGCCAACTCAAAGGCCTACATTATAATTTTGATGACAAATATTTTTTGGGACACAAGTGTAAGGAACAAAAGATTTTTATGTCCATCTCGGAGGATGTTTCGGAAGAGGATGTTGAATCTCCCCTTGTCTCTCTGTCACCTGAACCCACAAACATAACCCCTCCCTTAGACCCTCCCGAAGTAGAACTTGTCATTTCCCTAAATGATCTCACTGGCTTCGCTGCTCCCCAAACCCTCAAGCTAATTAGTTACATTAAGCATAGGAAGGTCATCATTCTTATTGAGAGTGGAAGCACCCATAATTTTATTCATCGCCGCATTGCCCAAGAAACTAATTGATATATTTGTGCAGTCAATAATTTCCAAATCATGATTGCCAATGGAGGTTCCATGAAATGTGGAGGGCATTGTGAAAATGTGCATCTCCAGATTGGTGAATACCACCTGAAATATCATATGTTTGCTATCAACATGGGTGGTTGTGACATTGTGTTGGGTGCAGAATGGCTAAGCACTTTGGGTCCCATTCTCATGGATTTTAAGGAATTAACCATGCAATTTGACTAGGAGGGACAAAAATATAAGTTCCAAGGCATCACCATTGGTTCCCCAGAGATCATTAGTTCCCATCGCATGGAAAAGATGCTCAAAAAAGGTCATTTTGGCATTATTCCCCAACTTCATGCCATACAAGCAAATGAGACAGCCTCTATGTCGCGGGACCTCCAATCCATCCTCTCTAAACATTAAGTGTTTTTTTCCACTCCCCAGGGAATCCCTCCTTCCCATGGTGTTCATAATCATTCCATTCCACTTGTCCTAGGAATCCTTCCTCCCAATATCCATCCCTATCATCACCCATTTTCCCAAAATAATGAAATTGAGAAAATGGCTCAAGAACTACTCAACACAGGTGTTATCCACCCTAGTACGAGCCCCTACTCTTCTCTTGTGGTCATGGTCCTTAAGAAAGAAGGTTCTTGGCGCACGTGTCCTGACTTTTGCACCCTCAACAAACTCACCATTAAATAAAAATTTCCCATTCCTGTCATTGATGACCTCTTGGATGAATTGAGTGGTGCCCAATTCTTTACTAAACTTGATGTTAATTCTGGCTACCACCAAATCTGTATGAAAGAGGAAGACATTCCTAATACTGCCTTTAGAACTCATGAGAGCCACTATGATTTTTTGTTCATGCCCTTTGTCTTGTGTAATGGCCCCTCCACTTTCCAAAGCCCCATGCATCATGTCTTCCATCCTTTTCTTCGTCATTTTGTCTTAGTTTTCTTTGATGATATCCTCATCTATATAAAAACCTGGACAAACCATCTTGCTCCTATGGATCGAGTTCTCCATATACTTTCTCAACACCAACTTTTCCTGAAACAATCTAAATGTTCTTTTGGCGCCTCAAAAGTCAAGTAATTGGGTCATCTTGTTGGCAAGGTCAACGTCAAGGTGGATCCTGTTAGCACTGAAAGTCACACTTTGACTGCTAAAGTGTAAGCTCAGCACCCATCAAAATGTAAAATATAATTTTTTGGTTTGAATAGGTGGATCAGCAAGATGAGAAAGAAAGGGAGAGGGAAGCAAATTGCAAATCAATAGGCTACACCATTGGGCAATGGAGTCACACAAAAACCCTGAAGTTAGAAGGAAATTGAAAAGCATATCAGAAAAATGGATCATAAGATGGCATATGGAAGAAATGATAAGCTAACATAAAGTAGAGCATCCATTAAACAAATATCCTCTCTGAAAAACGTATTAGAAATCTACTTGAATAAACACAATGAGTTATAGGCAATTACAACAAGCCCTTTGTTGCTCAAGAATCTATAAATCAAATACAACTATTGATCCTAAAAAGCTACAATTCATTCAAGAAAGATAGAAATGAAGATGGATAACTAAGAGAACACAATCTGATATAACAAATCTCATGAATCTTCAATGTCAGGAATATTTACATGATAAAAATACCCTCAAGCTTACAAATGAACACACACAGGGAAACTACCTGCTCCTACTCTCTCTAGCCTCTCTTGGCTCATGAATCCAACCCTTCTCCAAGAGCTCTCTTCTTCATTAAATATAAAATAACATCCAAATATCCTTAGGAGGTCGAATCCCATCTCTTTCATTGGATTCTAATCCTTGGAGATAAGTGGCAACAATCAAAGAGACAAAAATCCAACAAACTGCTAATTTTCAGGAAATTATTGGAAGTCATTAATAAATTGTTTCCACCTCACTGCATGAGGTCTTTAATGGAGATAAAACTTAGGTGCAGGTGTCCCTTGAAATATAACTAATCCATCAGAATTAATTTGATCCCTCTTTGACAGGTGGCAACTTCCCAACAAGGCGAATATCCAACAACTATGCAAAACATAGAGTTGGGCAACACATTCCGTAGTGCACTAGTGTTTTAATTGTTTCTCTCAAATCCCAAACTGGGTCATGCTGAAATTTGGTCAGCAAGTCAAAAAGGATATCATTTTCCTCCACAAAAAATTTCAGAGAAACCCACTTCGTTCTTTTTGTTTTATGATCAAATATATAAAAGTAGCTGCTACAGGAAATTCTGTAGCGCCACTCCAAAAACAACTCTGCAGATTTCATAGCGCCATTTGTGTATCTAGCTAGGTAATTCTGTAGCACCTTTTATGTGTCTAATATATCTCTAACCATAACACGTTTTGAAAAAATGAGAGAGGTTTTTTTTATTTAGTATGTGATAAACAAAAAACTCCTCCATTTTTCAAAAATACCTTCCCATTTGTTCATAATCCAAGTTTTAAGTTAGTCACTCAAAAATTGCAGAAGCGCAGTGTGCTCTCAGTAGAAACGCAACGTGGTCTTTGAGAGGGTTTTTGGAGGCCTTACCAGAAGATTTTTGGGCTGTAAGAGATATGATTGGAAATATTATGATGTTTTCTACACAATAGAATCATCAAGAACTACAAAAGCCTTCTCAAAACCCCTGAAAAAATGACTTGAAGTCAAGTTGTCCAAAAGTATAGGAACCCTCCTATAGCAATTGTATTTTGGGAAATTATCTCAAATTATAATACAATATTATGTGTTAATAGATCCTAAAAAGAATGAATATATGCAATAATGGCCTCACCCAAAGACTCTCAAAAGCTTGCGTGTATTTCTGGGCTTAACAGGTTATTATTGCAAGTTTGTTAAGAATTATGGAAAGATTGCAACACCTCTCACTGCACTCCTTAAAAAGAATTCTTTCACTTGGACTCCAGCAGCTACTCAGGATTTTCAAACCTTGAAGATGGTCATGTGCACCACTCCAGTCCAGGCCCTTTCTAATTTCACAAAGACCTTGACCTAAAATGTGATGCTTCATGGAAAGGAATTGGCGTTGTCCTTATGTAAGAGGGCCAACCTTTGGCCTTTACTAGCAAACAACTATCTGAGCGAAATTTGGAAAAACCAATCTATGAAAAGGAAATGTTGGCTATTTTGCATGCCATTGATATTTGGTGCCCTTATCTATTGGGGAAACGCTTCCAAATTAATACAGATCATCAAAGCCTCAAGTATTTTTTGGAACAATGCATTTCCTCCCTAGAGCAACAAAAATGGGTGACTAAGCTCTTTGGATATGATTATGAGATAATTTACAAGAAAGGCAAAGACAATGCGATTGTGGATGCACTTTCCCAAAAATATGAAGATGAAGGGTCCCTTTTTTCTCTCTCATTCATTGTACCAGATTGGCTCCAAGTTGCTCGCCAGGAATGACTACACGATCCCAAAATTTCGCATCGGATACAACAATTGCAGTCCAATTCTCCAATTTCCCTAGGGTACTCTTGGCTGGAAAGATAGAGTGTTGGAATTGTGGGAAGAAGGGACATCTCAAGAAAGACTGCAGAGCTACAAAGAAACAAAGAGATGGACAACAAGAGAAAAATCAAGAAGCAAATGTAACAGTTGATGTGTTACAAGATGTTTTGATTCTTTTTGTAGATAATATTTATGAGTCTTGGGTAGTATATCCAGGGGATTCATTTCATGCCACACCCCATAGGAAACATTTTCTAAATTATGTTCAAGGTGATTTTGGACAGGTTCATTTGGGTGATGATGCACCATGCAAAATTGTTGGAATGTGAAAAGTGAAAATAAAGCAAAGGAATGGAAACCAATGGTTGTTGAAAGAGGTAAGACATGTTCCATATCTAAGGAAAAATCTGATTTCAACAAGGCAGTTAGAAAGTGAAGTTTATATATCTATATTTACATATAAGGCGTGGAAGGTCACCAAAGGATCATTGGTGATATCAAAAGGAGAGAAGGTAGGTACATTGTATTTATGTACTGGTAATAATGACTCTTCTATATCTTTAGCTTCTTCAGGAGTGGATACAACACTGTGGCATCATAGGCTTGGACACATGAGTGAGAAGGGATGCAGATACTTCACAAAAGAATTTTTTTTCCATATCTTAAACAAATTGATTTGGATTTCTGTGAGAACTGTGTTTATGGAAAACAAAAGAGAGCCAGATTTCTCAGAGTTGGAAAAGAAAACAAGAGTGAAAGGTTAGAGCTTGTGCATACAGATGTATGGGGACCAACTCAAGTATCATCTCTTGGTGGTTCTCATTATTATGTTACTTTTATTGATGATGCAACTAGAAAAACTTGGGTTTATTGCATTCACCAAAAATATGACGTTTTTAATACTTTTAAGAAATGGAAAGCTTTGGTTGAGAATGAGACGGGAAAAAGGTTAAAGTTTCTCAGATTAGACAATGGAGGTGAATATTGCAGCAAGGAGTTTGACGATTATTTTTCATACCATGGGATTTGTAGAGAGAAAATAGTTCCAGGAACACCACAATAAAATGGTGTGTCAGAAAGGATGAACAGGACAATCATGGAGCATGCAAGGAGTATGAGATTGCATGCTAGGTTTCCCTTACATTTTTGGGCAGATGTAAATATTGTTGTTTACTTAATAAACATAGACCTTCAATCTCTTTGGATGGTGGAATTCCAGAGGAGGCATGGATAGGTTAAAATGTTAACTGTTCTTTTTTGAAGACTTTCGGTTGTGAAGTATTTAGCCATATTGATAAAGAAAATAGAACAAAACTTGAGGAAAAATCCAAGAAGTGTATGTTTATTGGATACAGTGTTAATGATTTTGGTTATCGCTTATGGGATTATGAAAATCACAAAATAATTAGGAGTAGAGATGTCATATTCAATGACAAGGTCATGTACAAAGATCAATTGCAGGGAAAGAAACACGAAAAAGAAAAACCAGAATACACAGTGCTTGATGAGATCACTAAAAACGAAATTCCAAAGGTACCAGAAAATAAAAATGTACAACAACAGGAGAAGCAAGTACATAAAACTCCTACAAGTGTTGTTAGAATATATACCAGGTTAAGTAGACCCCCTGAATGATACTCTCCTTCATTGTATTATTTATTGTTGATTGATTCTGGTGAACCAGAATGTTATGAAGAGGTAATGCAGGTAGACACTAAAAAGAAGTGGGAGCAAGGCATGAAAGAGGAAATGGATTCCTTGGTAAATAACAAGACTTGGGACTTGGTTCAGTTTCCTGTAGGAAAAAGAGAATTGCAAAATAAATGGGTTTACAAGTTGAACAAAGAAGATGGAGGCAAAAGGAGGTACAATGCTAGACTTGTTGTAAAGGGGTTTTCACAAAAGAAAGGTATATATTTTGATGAAATATTTTCTCTTGTTGTTAAAATGAATTCAATTAGGACTATTTTAAGTCTTGTTGCAGTAGAATATTTGCATCTTGAACAATTAGATGTAAAAACAACATTTATCCATGGGTATTTGGAGGAATGGATTTATATGCAGCAGCCACTGGGGTATGAGGTCAAAGGGGAGGAAAATTGGGTATGCAGGTTGAAGAAGAGCTTGTATGGCCTAAAGCAAGCTCCAAGGTAGTGGTATTTGAAGTTTGACAAGTTTATGACAAAACAAGGTTATAGTAGATGTCATTATGATCACTGTGCTTATTTTAAAAGGCTAGAAAATGGAAGCTATATTATATTGCTATTGTATGTAGATGACATGCTTGTTGCAGGATATAAATGTGCTCAAGAAGAAATTAGCTAATTCATTTGTGATGAAGGATTTGGGTGTTGCAAAGAAAATCCTTTGTATGAGAATAACAAGAGATAGGAGAAATTGCAAATTGACATTATCTCAGGGTGAGTACATAGAGAAGGTGTTGGAGAGGTTTAGAATGCAGAATGAAAAACCATTTAGTACACCTTTGGCCAACCATTTCAAATTAACCAAATAAATGTGTCCCAAGACACAGGAGGAGATAGAATACATGTTTAGGGTCCCTTATTCATCAGCATTTGGTAGCTTGATGTATGCGATGGTTTGCACAAGACTAGGTTGTGAGTAGGCATATGAACAATCCAGGTAAGAACATTGGGAGGAAGTAAAGTGGATTCTTAGGTATTTGAAAGGTATTGCTACTCATGCATTATGTTTTGGAGGTTCGTAAACTGTTCTACAGGGATATGTTGATTCAGATATGGCAGATGATAAAGATAACAAGAAGAGCACTACAGGGTATGTTTTTACTGTTGGTGGAACAACAGTCAGTTGGATTTCGAAACTGCAAAAGGTTGTTGCACTTTCAACAATAGAAGCAGAGTATGTTGATGCTACAGAGGCTAGTAAAGATTTGATTTGGTTACAGAGGTTTATGGAGGAATTAGTAAAAAAGCAAGAGAATAACAGGTTGTACTGTGAAAGCGAGAGTGTCATTCATATTGCAAAGAACTCATCCTTCCATTCGAATACTAAGAAAATATAGCTCAGGTACCATTTCATACGATCTGTATTCGAAGATGGACATTTGAAGTTGGAAAAGATACACACTAGCTAGAATCCTACAGACATGTTAACAAAGGGAGTAACCAGGGAGAAACTGAGTTCCTACTCAATTTCAGTTGGTCTTCAAGCATAAAGGTGAAGATGAAAAATTTTCCAGTTCCAAGAAGGATCATAGTCCAACAGATACAACAACGATGGATTTGTTGAGATCAGTATTCAAGTGGGAGATTGTTGGTTGTGGAGCCTGATTATCTTCCTCATTCATAGGTATTTGTTTTCAACCATGTTTATACCCCATGAAGATTGTACATCCTATAATATTGTACACCCCTCCACACAGGGGGGTGTAGGGGGGCTTGCCCCCCCTGCGGGGTCTGGGGGGCTCATCCCCCCGGCTGGGGGGTCCAAGGGCAAGCAGGACCCCGATGGGGGTTCGAGGGACAACGTTCTCCAATGGGGGTTTGGGGGAGAAGCCCCTGAAGGGAAAATTTCCTTGTAAATGTATATTGTAATTTCATAGTGAATTTGGACGGTTCATTATAAGGTCCACAGATCTAACGGTAGAAGTTATGTTAGGGTTTTTTTCCCTAGAAGGCAACCCTCTTTTCCAATGGAATTGTATTGTGGATGTGTATCATTGTGAATATTGTATTCTGAGAGAGGAGACTGTGAGAGAAAGAAGAGGATGTTGCATCAGGTGTGTTGTAGGTTGTATCCCTTCATTTGTTGGATAATAATAAAGGAAGGACCTGGAAATTTCTCTAATGGACGCAGCCCACACTGAGTGAACCGTGTATATATGTCTCTCTATTGTATTATGTATCTTATGTGTTTTATTTCCACATTTTTCTTATTTTATTACTCCACGATCTTGTTTTCCAACACCCCAAACAGAGATCGTATGAAAAATTTATGCCCTCGAGAAGTTGACGTATCAACTACCCCCATCAGGGCCCACAAAACTTTTGGTGTTTCATCTCTCGGGGTTAGGGTTTTGGATTTTTATGGTTTTCTCAATTATTCTTTATGTTAAAAGGGCCTTTTGGAGCCTCATTGGAAACATCTTCTTGTGAATGAGCGTAGCTATCACATATCTTCTCATAGATAAGTTTCTACCATTCTAGCAAGTTCATTAACTCTGCATTTTTACAGTTTTTGTACATTTATTTCATTAATAGAAATTGTGCATTATTGTATCTTTGTGATTCTTGTAATATCTTTGTTATATTTCTTCCTTAATTTCGTTCTCAGCAAAATACAAATCATTTTTATTCTTTACACTGATGACTTGGAGCATAGTTTTCATCAAAATCATAGCAAAGTCCCTATCTTTGGAAATTTGTCATTTTTACTAGAGACAACCTTTGTACTTTCATGGATGAGTAAGAGTTGTGCTTGGGGAAGTACCTTAGGGAAAGCGAGTGTGGGGAATGAAGGTTGGTTTTTTGTTTGTGCATTGATAATTGTTTATGCTTCTAGGGTCCTCTGATTCAATTCCACCCATGTAGTAGAACGATGCATTATATCTTGTACTCAAACATCCTCTTTCATGCCACTAATGAAACATTCTTTATAGAAAGAATATGTTAAATTCTGTGTACATATGGATAATTGCTCAAAGGCTGACATAAACTCTATCACTGAACTTGTTTGGCGTAACTTGGTAAGTCACCCCAAATAGTGAGTATTGCTCTCAAAACATACATAGAAAGCTTTAACAAACTGACTCCAATGTATATAGCATGCATAGGATTTTTAATGTCATTCCCACCATTTCTATCATTCCTGATCTAGATACAAGACCCCCACCTTCAGTTTTATCATGTCATCAGTAATTCCCTAGAGAGCGAAACAATGTTCCATCTGGGTAACCTGTCCTAATGGATTAGAACCATCAAACTTGCTTAGTTCCACCTTATGAGTAGCTAAACAGTCCTGAGTTAGAAGTTTCTTCTTGGTGTGGCTTAATGTGTTGTGAATTCCATTGTTCTACTTCTAGTATGCCATGAGCTTTCATAGGTGTCAACTTCTTACTCAAACTTTTTGTCAAACTATCCAACTTCTGATTCCAACTAGCTACGGATTGTTGAATTCCTAGATGTTGTTCATTAAGAGTCGTAACTTGAGTCTCCAATTGATCCAATCTACTGGTAGTAGAGAATATGGCCATAGTTTTTGGGGATTTGGTATGAGGTGGTTTATATATATATCCACCATATGTGAGCTCAAAGAAAAAGGTGACCACGTCCCGAGGACAAAAGAGTGTCAAGTGCTATAGCTCTCTAATATACTTGCAGGGTCAAATAATAGTACTTGATCCAAAATCTTAGGGCACTATCTAAGTAGGATCAACAATGTCCTTAGCCATACTATTCAACTACTTGGGTATTAGAGAGTGATCTCCCTAAGTGTTGTTCTCGATGTACTATAGAAATAAGAAATTTGTTTAGCTTATCTAAACTTGGTAACAGGTATACCTAGGAGACTTCATATATACCCAAGGGTATGTGGAAGTGATATTTCATATATAGGTACTTTCTAATGAGGTACTACTCAAAGGGGTACCAATAGGGGTTACAAGGGTTTCTAACAATGTGATTCCACTTGTATTTATTGCATGTATTCTTTTTTCTACCACATTTTTACATGTGTTTTACCCATTGGACGACAAATCAATATGTTATTTAAAGACACATGTCTATAAAAAAATATTAAAAATTTATGATCTTGCTAACCCAAGAAAAAACTCTTAAAATCACCAAACAATAACTTGTGCAAGGTAGGGTTTGAGGCCGAAAATGTAAAATGATCACCAACTTTTTTTATAACTATGGGATTGGCTATTATGACCCCAATTCTAAAATTCCATATCTTCTATGGATCTACTAGCACTGGTTTGACTGAAATTTGTGCATTCTATCAAAAGATATCCAATCTACGAAATTTGTGGTCATAAAGGAAAAAAACCTAAAAACAATTGATTTTATCTTAACAATATCTTCACTTGGTGGACTTCGTTTTGGATGTTTTTTTGAATTAAGTGTTTTTTCGAGAGGAATTCATATATTGAGCTATATTCTCCAAATTCTACACAGAAAGATTCATAAATTGACATGAATGTTGTTGTCCTCTTTTTTCCACAAAAAACAACAAAAAGGAAGAAAAAAATTCCCATTTTGTGCCCAAGAAAGAGCTCTGAAACCACCTGTAAGTAAAGGAGTTAGGGTAAAACCATAACATATTCAAACTATATAATAGAAATATCATTTACGATGATGTTAATTAGTAATATCATTTACAATGATGTTAATTAGTCACGGAGAAAAATGAGTTATCTATGTGGTATAGAGATTGTAAAATCTTTGTCACATGAGTGATTCCTACATACCCCTGAAGCTCTCAAAATTTGAAGACGTGCTAGAGGATATGAAATCACTTATGAAATTTCTTGTGTAGTTTCACTAGTCGACATGATCTTAGTGTTCCACCAATGAGCATTGATATATGCATAAGTCTATTGACTAACACTTACACTTGATGAAAGATTGTTCTATTAATGTGCAATGAACATTGGGCATCATTGAGATTTTTTTTTATTGTGAAGGAGAAATTATGCAACACATGACAGAGTGAATAAAATAGTGGGACAAGCTTAAGGAGAAGTCCAATCTGGTTCTTCAAGGTTTCATTAATATCTTCTACATTGCATGAAGAAGTGTCAATTTCCAAAGTGTATTTGTTGGTCAATGAACCTATCAATTAAAGAGTTGATCGCACCACCTCGACAAACAATGATAGATGTTACAACCCAAGAGAAGAACGTGAAGAACTAGTTGCAAACCAAAATGATGAGTTTTGAAGCCACCAGAACATGTAGTGTTCAAAGGGATGAACATGAGAATATTTTCCACAATAGTTCAAAGGTGTAATGTTGGTCACTTTAGAAGCATAATGATCTCATTTTGAAGGCATAGAAATCAAAGTTTAGAGACCTATGATCTATTTATCATTGCATTATTTGTCAAAGGATCACTATTTAGAGGTAGCAATTCTTCAAAGATGTCAAAATTCAATCCTCATTTGAAGTGATTTTTTTTTCTTTATAATAAGGGAATAAAGCAAATATAACATAGAGACGTGAAGGGTAGAGAAACTCATACCACTCCAAAGTTTAGAGTGGTTTGTGAAAGTGAAAATGTTGTTCGCTTTGTTAGTTGGTTTGTAAAAGTAAAGTGCTTTCAGAGTGAACATAACCTAAATGAATTTTAAGGAATAGTGGGCATAACCTATTATAGTGACTTTAGACTTTTAAGAAATAGTGGCCATAAACTATTATAGTGATTTTATATTTTAAAAGAATTGTGAGCATAATCTATTATAAATAAATGTCTTACAACCATATTTAAGTGTTGTTTTTGAGGTTTTACCAACATACTTAAACACTTAATTTAAACATTGTTTTATAATCATAATTAAGTGTTATGTTTTTATGTTTTGTTTTTTATTTTTTACAACTATACTTAAACAATGTTTCAAAAAAACATTTTGAACATTTTTTAAATAAATTTTTTTTTCAATGATATTTAAACATTATTTTTTAAACAAACATTTTAAACACTTTTTAAACATTAATTTTTATAATTATATTTAAAAACAATATTTAAATATTGATTTAAATGTTTTTCTTTTATGATTTACTACTATACTTAAACATTGATTTTTACAACCATATTATTATTTTTTAATATAACACTTTGAACACCTCTTAAACATTTTTTTTAATAAAACCTTTTAAACATTGTTTTTTACATAAACACTATAAAGTCTTTTTTTCACTAATGAAATATACTTAAATATACTTAAACATTGTTTTCCACAAAAACATTTTGAACATTTTTTAAATAATTTTTTTTTATAATGATATTAAATATTATTTTTTACACTAACATTTTAAACACTTTTTAAACATTGTTTTTTATAACTATATTTAAAAACAATATATAAATTTTTTTATAACTATATTTAAAAATAATATTTAAATATTGATTTAAATGTTGTTCTTTTTATGATTTCCCACTATACTTAAACATTGATTTTTACAACCATATTATTGTTTTTTAATATAACACTTTTAACAACTTTTAAACATTTTTTTTAATAAAACCTTTTAAACATTGTTTTTTCATAAACACTATAAAGTCTTTTTTTCACTAATGAACATTTTTTTTTGTATTTTTTACATATTTTGTAATAAAACATTTTTTTTACATTAATATGGAGGTTTAGAAGAACCCTTTTCTTTTTTTTATAAGAACATGGAGCGTCATGATTAATAAAATTTCATGTTTATCATGTCCAAGGCTTACTTGAAATTGAATAAAAGAGACATAGAGACTTTGGGCTTAATAAAATTGAATTTGTACATGTTCAAGCATTGAAATTGAATTAAAGGGTCTTTGGAACTTTGTGTGTTATGATGATAATGGGTGTCTGGTCACACAGTGCATATTGTTCTTCTTTTGGAATCGAGCACATGCACATATACTAATCAAAATTTAAAGCAATCTTGTATAAAAATGTAAATAAAAGAATATAATCAATTGTGTAAAGCAATATTTTGATTATCACTTACAAATTCAAATAAATCAACTCAAAACAAGAAAAGTCATTTGCAATTGTTCTTTTGTAAGGTCGAAATATTTTTGAGTCAAGGTTGATTGACATCATGTACGGAATGGTTATGAATTCATTAATGTCTCTATGAATTAATTTCTTGAATCAAACATGACATAATTGAGTTCATTTTAATTGGAGTCTTAATCTTAAATGTTGAAAAGGGTATATTTGAAAAAATAAAAATTAAAAAAAAAAACATTTTCATATCAATTAGGAGATTTTTGGAGTTTCAATGACTTGTATTTGAAGTTATTTTCATGGTGATACTGATCTTTCCCAAAATTGAATAGGGGGATCAAATGTGTTTGGTGATGTTTTCTTTTGTTGTGACACTTTAGTGTTTGTGTTTATGATGTCAATTGTTTGGTGACTTGTTAAAAGTTTCACTTAAGTATTTATTTTACACATTATGACCCCTAGAGATCTATCTTTGATTGTGACACTTGGAACACTTCTTGGAAAAGTTGTTTTAATTAGGATGGAAATAATTGAAGGCTTGTTCAATTTTCTACAAACTTTACTTAACATTGCAACAGGAACAACATTGAAATTGGAAAAAGTTCACTCAGTAATGTGGCTACATGTATGCAAATGTTTTTAGATTAGCAATTGTTGACAATGAACAAGAACACCTTGAGAAACATATAGCTAAGGATCACATAAATGAATTGGATGAAGACACCAAGAAGAAAGAGGATACATTTGAGGACAAAAATCAAATTGTGAGACCTTGGGAAGAGTTATAGTTAAAGAGGAACAAATGTAACTTAGGACGTGGAAAGAATGAGTTGACTTATTTCGTATTTGTGTACATGTTAATATTTCTCCCACCTATTTTATTGAGTGAGATAGAGGCAAAACCATTTATGTTTGAGTTTATTAATGACCTCCTGATGGCTTTCTCGATCAATGATGATCTGGATTATTTTTGGCATGAAATGAGAGTGGAGATAGAATAAAGAAATATACAGAGATGTATCAGATATCCAACAATATAACATAAATATATCATAGATATGAACACACAGATATAGTAAAACACAATTTCTATTAATGTGCGAAATGTACAGAACTGTAAAAATACATAGTGAAAGACTCGCTAGAGTGGTGGTAGCTTATCTCTAAGAAGAGATGTGACAGATACACTCATTCGCAAGAATGTGGATGTTACAATGAGGCTCCAAAGGCATTTTTAACATAAAGAATATCCAAAACCCTAACCCTAGAAGATGAAAATCCAACAGTTTTGAGGACCCCGTTTTGGGTAGTTTGGTGTATCAACTTCTCAGGGGCGTAACTTTTGCATAGGATCTTTGTTTGGGGCGCACGATATCTCGTTGGAAAGGTATCGACGAGGAGATTCATTTTGGGGGATCAATCATAGCCTTTAGTTATCATTGAGGTGATTGATCCAGAAAAAACTTCATTTAGGCCCTCAAAATGGCCCCAAAAGTTTAGGAACCGAACAACTACTAAAAATAGTAAATTACCATAAGACTATTTTGAGCCAGTTGGAATAGATGGGTGGCCACCGATATCCACCTAGATCAATCCTCCTTCCTTAGGAAACAATGGTATCCATTATGTTGAGTGATCAAGAGAGAGGAAAAGGCATTTGTTGAATCTTCATCTTGATGAGTTGTTTGCCTTGTTGGAGACGTTGTGTTGCTTAGCTTGTTGAAGGTTGTTATGAACCTATGGCTGGAAGGGTTGGAATTTTTTAATCATTCGGGCTACATGATATGACTGTATGCAGAAGGAATCTTTTCTCTTTTCTTCAATCTTGACGACATGCTTTTGTTGGACAGAAGCTGCTTGGATTGAGGCTACAGTGGTTGCGGTGTTATGTTTACCTTTTGAACAAATTGTGAAGAATCTTAATTTTGTAGTATGAGATACTACCTTGCGGCACTGTTTAGGTGGGATAGTAGTTGGAACTACCTCTGGTATTCTGTAGAGATGACCCCCCAGAGTAACAATGACACTACGGTGTCGAGACTCATAAATAGCATGATGCTTCCACATATATGGTTGGCCCAACAGAACATCACACACATCCAGTGGAGAAACATCACATATTACCTCATCCTTGAAGGGTTGGATGTCGTATGACAATTGACACTGTTGGCTGACACAGAGGTCTCATCCCTGGTGAAGCCACCCAGTGTTGTATGGTTGTGGATGTGGTGTTGTCGACAATCCCAACTATTTTACGACCTCTACTGAGATGAGGTTCTTCTGGCTTCTGTTATCAACAATAAAATGTAGTGGGGTCCCCTTCACCCACATATGTGAATGAAAAAGGCGCTCCCCCTCTTCAGGATATGCTTCTTCTTCTGGTTGAATTGTTTTGGTTGTGACAGTAACAGTGGGGTATGCGTCAATGATCTGTCTTCTGCCAATTTTTTTGAATCAGCTTCTGAATCTAGGTTCAGCTCTTTTTCTTTGATCTTGACCACCAATGACTATTTTGAGTGACATTCATCAGTGTTGTGCCAGGGGATTTTATGGAAGTCACACCATTTCTTGGTATCCTTCTTTGTCTTCCCATTGTCCTTCTTTGCTTGTGGCTTGGACTAGTTTTCGGGAGGCTATTTGTTAGGGTCATCTTTATTGTGCTTTGGTTGTTGCGAATTTGCAAACCCGAACTACCTTTTGTTCTGGTGCCTAAATTTCTGCTCGATTTTGATAGCATATCGATAAGCAGCTCCTAGTGATGATATGTCTAGGAAATCCATTTCGGTTTGGATGTACCTATGTAGAGCCTCGCGGTATTTCAGAACCAGATGTTGCTCAGAGTATTTGATACCCAGCTTGGTGCACAAGGTATGGAAATTATTTTTGAACTCCAACATTGTTTGGCCCCTCTCTTGTCGCAATGTGATCCATGTCATTTACCGGTCTTCATAGTTACCAATATGGTAATATTGTTCCTTGACCGCATCCACACAAAAACCCCAAGTGGGCTCAGCCCCATATATTCTAGATTCCTCTGTGGAACTTTGCTCCCAGTAAGTTTCCCTCCAATGTTTGACAGGGGGGAGAGCCTTAAGGAGTGTGAAGGTGATCTTTTCCCCATCGGAAAAATTGTGACTAGAGAAATAACTCTCTAGCATATTTAACCATTTTTCTAGGGAATCTACATCTATTTGTCATTCAAATATGAGAATATAGAAATTAACTTGTACCTTGAAAGAAGAGGTGCCTCCAAAGTGATCGCTTGATGAAGATGTGTCTGCTGCTATCGTCGGGCGTTGAAGAATGTGGGAAAAATTCTCCATCATTTTGTCCCTCTATCACATGAGAGCTTGCTCAAGAAACAAATTAATATAATCTTATACTCTGTCATTTTTATTTTCTTCCACCATGGAGGGTTTATTGGGCATGCGAGAGTGATTTTCCTCAAGGGAGACAAGCTCGAGACCCAACTTGGTATAATCAGACCTCATCGGGGACATGCACTAAAAAACGATAAAGAGAAACCTACTCTGATACCACTGATCTAGATTATTTTTTGCACGAAATGAGAGTGGAGATATAATAAATAAATATACAGAGATGTATCATATATCCAACAATATAATATAAATATATCAAAGATATGAACACAGAGATACAATAAAACACAATTTCTATTAATGTACAAAATGTACATAACTGTAAAAATACAGAGTGAAAGACTCACTAGAATGGTGGCATCTTATCTCTGAGAAGAAATGTGATGGATATTCTCATTCACAATAGTATGGATGCTACAATGAGGCTTCAAAGGAATTTTTAACATAAATAAAATTCAAAACCCTAACCCCAAAATATGAAAAGCCAACTGTTTTGTGGACCCTGTTTTGGGTAGTTTGGTGTATCAACTTCCTAGGGACGTAACATTGGCATACGATCTCTATTTGGGGTGCACGATAGCTCTTTGGAAAGGTATCGACGAGGAGATTCATTTTGGGGGCTCAATAAAAACCTTTGGCTATCATTGAGGTGTTTGATCCCCAAAAAACTTTATTTATGCCCTCAAAATGGCCCCGGAAGTTTAGGAAACAAAAAACTACTAAAAATAGTAAATTGTCATAATATTTTTTTGAGCCAGTTGGAATAGGTGGGTGGCCACCGATATCCACCTAGATCAAATGACCCCCAGATCAAACAACTCATCTTGGTTTCTCCATCCAGGTAGGTCTAGTTTAAGTTGAAGAAAGGCATATGTGTTAGTTAGAATGTCATCAAGGATGGTGTTTACAAACTTCTCAACATTTGCCATATCTTCTTCATCAATATCTTTTAGTGGTTTTTCTTTTGTTTCTATGGCTTGTAACAAGGTATCCATTATATGATTTCTTTCCTTTTTCAATTTGTTTACCTTCTTCTTTAACTTTCTATTTTCCATCTTTAATCTCATGTTTTCTCTTAAAACTTTTAAATAGCCAGGATTGTATGTCTTGAAAGAAGGAAAAATAGGGTTCTTAGCTTTCCTTCTCTTTCTCTGAGCATTGACCATTTCTGATTGGAAAATTGTGTCTTTGTTCCCTCCAACTGTTGTTTCTTTTAATGTATGTACATGTGCCTTTGTATTAACTTCCTCTATGGTTTTGTTCTTGAAAAATTCCATTGATTCTATTCCCATTGTTTTCTTTGCAATCCCAGGTTGTCCTTCAACTTTAATTGATTGTGGAGAATTGTCCTATGTTGCTTATGTAGATGTTTTATCGACTTCCTATGTATAAACAATCTTTGGTGTATATTCATCATTCAATTTTGTTGCATATTCATCATCAAATTCTTTTTCTTATTCATCATCAGATTTATCCTTAGGTTCCCTCTCATAATCAGATATAGTAATGACCAAATTGTATTTGTAAGGACGAGTTCAAGACTTTCAATCCCTTGCTTTAATTTTGGTATTTCTATAGGATTGATCCAATCATGTAGCTTCTTTATCCCCGTGATCTATTTTTATCATTTTCCCCTTTAACTATGATAGATTGTCTTAATAGGGTAATACTTGTGCCCTAGGATTGCTTCTCATTCAAAACCCTTGCTAATTTTTGCTTGCTCTTACCATCTCAACTCGATATAACAATGTTATAAGCCCCGTGTGAAATACCCTTGAGGGTTGGGGTTGTTTTTGGAAACTTTTTTCCATTCTATTTAAATCCTTCGGGAGAAAGAAAGGCAAGTTCATAGGATTCTCATTTTTGCGATGTAATAGATTCCTAATATGATAATGACAAATTACACTAAAGCGCCCTTCGCACGTGATAAATTTTTGCACAATTAGGGCTAAATTCATCCATGGTTCATCTAAAAATTCTTTATGAATACCATTCTTCTAAACTTCATATATTTGGAAAGGAATACTTACAAATTTAGACCAGATGTCCTCTGGCAATTTGGAGTGCTTTGACCAATGCTCTCCCTCCAATGTTAATCATGTTGCATGACTGATGGATTCCTCATTCACCTGAAATGTTAAACCATGAATGATGGTGGTTTCTCCATTGAATATTTGAGAAAATTCTATAGTTATAGAAACGTTGAAACCCTAAAATCATTCCAGAAAGGCTAACCATCCTTCCTGAGAAAAGATATGCAAAGCTCCAAGGCTTTGTTGAATTATGTCCATGTTATCAAACTCATTATGATTTTGAGCTCCCCCATATTGTATAATAAAATCTCCCTTACCTTGTTATGTGTACCTTCTTCCCTCTCGAACTGTATTAGATAGTGAGTTTCACACATAGATTGTGTGTTCTATATACAGACTAGCCTTAAGAAATTCGGTGATCAACCCAATTAGTTCGAATAGAGTTTGATCATGAACCCAATACAGCCCAATAATGAAGTTGGCAGTAAACCCAATACGACCCGATAATGAATCCAATTAGCCCGATAGTTCCAATAATATTATTCCTTAAGCTACTCTTATCATTGTTGTTTATGCTACAAGATGTCACTTCGTAGTGATAATTTCAAGCTACGGGATAGCATTTCGTAGCAATGATTTCTGGGAATGTAAACTTATGTTTTTAAAATTAGATTAAGGTACAATCATAATTCAATTCGGTCTTGTAATGTTTTTATAGAAAGTAATGATGGTTGTGGGTTATTACTCCAATTTTCTTAAGGAAAGATATGTACAAATTTCACCTTAGGTCATTCATTGTAGCTCTTCCAACATTCTAAATTATATGGTTCCAAATCATAGTCTATGGATTAATGTTTTTGTCTATCAACCTTTAAATGAACCCGATATATATGGGATATGGTAAGATCAAGGAAATTAAAGTGCATGTTTATGGATAAGGAAAAATAGGAATATGGATAGAGATTAGATATATGAATACAATAATATGAAGTGTATGGATAGAGATGAGATATATAAACAAAGTATATGAAGTATATGGATAAAGATGAAGGTAGACATAAACAAAGATAAGGGAGATATAATTGATATAAATAGGAACAAGGTATATAGACAAGGATAAGGTAAAACAATAAAAGGTAATATAGACAGATTATATATGGATTGTTTTTATTTTTTCAAGTTTATAAGATAAAACTATAGATAAAAGTAAGAGTTATCTCAAATCCTCAAGTAGACACAAAACCTTTTGATCAGTTGAAATTTTGTCTTCTCAAGGCCCGTAATCATAGATGGTTTTTAGTGCTTCATTTCTAAGAATAATGTTGTTGATTCCACTAAGTTAGATATGAATTAAAATAATATTTGATCTCACAAACTCTTGGGCAGCCAAATAAATGAAAACTCTCACATAGAACTTCTAGAATCTTTTATCTATGTAGAATAATAATGAAATGAAAGAACATCTCTTGTATAGAATTCTTGAATCTGTGAATTCTATAGGATAGTAAGATAAAAGGGCATATTTTCATGGAATTCTAGAATTCTTTTGAACTTGTTAGCAGCTCTAAGATTTGTAACTTGTAAATGGTCTTCAGCAAAGATTCCAGGTCCTTCAAGCTGAGAGAATTCTTTGCATATTGATAACCTGCAATCAACCAAAGAACATGTTGTCTTTCTATTTTTCATTTTTTTCAAGTTTTTCCCACCAATTACACTGGTTTTCAAACATAACTCATTTAAACTATGCCTCCAAAGAAGGTTTCACAGTTAAAGTATATATATATATATATATATATATATATATATATATATATATACTTTTCTCGACAATGTCAACCAGAAATTTGGTTTTCTAACATTTCCAAGTCCAATAGTGCCTATTTCTAGGTTTCCACTACTGGAATTTTATTTTATTTTTCATATTTTTTCTTTATTCTATGTACAATATATATACAGAGATGATCTTTACAAAATGTGTCATGGAGTATTAGTTGAAAGTGGAGAGGGCACTTTCTATACAATTTCAACTTCTGCCACTTTGAGTAAGTCCTTGAAAAACTCTTATTTTGATAGTGGTTTTCGATACAGACGTAACCGATGACCATTCACCAACAATGGAGTTTTATTCTCATCATTTGTGTGAATTTTAACTGAATTGTTAGTATAGACAATGTTTATTTCATAAGTTTCCATCCATTGTATGCAAAAGTTTCCCTTGAAATCTTTATATCGAGAATCAAACAAGAGTGCCCAATCCCCTTCACAAAATTTCTTCTTCTTGATGAATTGTTCATTCCATTTAGCTCTTTGTCACTAAATAATATCATTTTTTTGAATGGCGGCTTCACAAAATTCATCAAGCTCATTAATTTGAATTAAACGGTGTTTTAGAGCCTTAGTAAGATCCATGTTAGCTTGCAATGTTATGCATAAAGTTTTCACTTCAAATTAGATTGGAAGGAATGCCTTCTTACCGTAAACTAGCTCATAAGGTGTAAATCCAATTGTATTATGCCATGTTGTTCAGTAATCCGACAATGCTTCAGGTAATCTGTCAGTCCAATCCTTCCAATGAAGTTGTACTATCTTCGTTAGAATAGTCTCCCAAAATTTGTTGGTTACTTCAACATGGCCATTGGCCTACGGGTGATATGGCATTGATGTTCTGTGTCAAATCTAATATTTCTTGGTGATGGAATGTATGATCTTAGAAGTGAATTGATTCCCTTGATTGGTGACAATCTCTCTTGGTACCCCAAACCAGACAAATATGTCTTCATACAAAAAGTTTTCCACCGCTTTCTTAGTAGCTCTAGGAAGAGCCTTCGCTTCAATCCATTCCATTACATAATCCATAGAAACTAGAATGTATGTCTTCTGTCTTGATGGTGGATTGATGGGTCCTACAAAATCAAGGGCCCATTTCTCGAAGGGTTCAATTAACACTTGATTTTTAAATGGCATTTCATATGATTGTATAGGTTTTCCCATCCTTAGATGTCACAACTTCTGACATATTTTCTGGCATCTATGAAAATAGTTGGCTAATAGTACCCTAACCTTAAGACTTTGTAAGCAATCATTTTATCAACAAAATGTCCTATGCATGGGTCATCATGACAAGATTTTAGAATATTAAAGATCTCAGTTTCTCAAACACAGCATCAAATAATGTAATCATGTCCTATTCGAAAGAGTTTTTCTTGGATCCAAGAATACATAGCACTTTGTTGGAAAAATTTGTGTTTCTCTCTTGGGGAGAAATGTTCTGGAAGATTCCCTGTAGCTAAGTAATTGACAATATTTGCAAACCAAGGTGAGTTAAAATACAATGCAAACAAATGTTCGTTAGGAAAAACATCTTCTACCAAATCATTACTCCTTTCAATATTCAATCATGACAAAAAGTATGCTACAACATTTTATGTTTCAGGTCTATCACAAATGGTGATGTCATATTCGTGTAGTAAAAGTAACCATCGAGTTACCCTACCACTTATGATTGGTTTATTCATGAGGTATTTAATGGCAACATGATCAGTCTGTACAAAGACTAGATAACCAATGATGTAGTGTCGAAATTTATTGATTGCATGGACAACAACAAGGAATTCCTTCTTTGTTACCGTGCAATTCAAGTCCACAGGAGTATGGTTTTTACTGGTATAGTATATTGCATATGGTATTTTCTCCTCTCGTTCTCCAAGTACAACTCCAACGGTTGTATCTAAAGCATATGTTGAGATATGAAATGGAAAATACCAATTGGGTCCTCTTAACATAGGTGCTATAGATAATTTTTCTTTTAATGTCTCAAAGGTTGTATGACAAGAATTATTCCAAAGAAACTCAGCATTTTTTGAAAGTAACGTGAATAAATGTGATTTTATTTTAGTAAATTTTTCTATGAAACAACGATAATATCCTGCATGAACTAAGAAACTACATACATATTGTCTATCCATTGGAGTTGGACATTTAGTGATTACTTCGAGTTTTGTAAGGTCAATATGGATACCCCTGGGAGATATATGATGTCCCAACACTATGCCCTATGTAAGTAATATGTGACATTTTTCATGACTGAGTGACAAATTTGTTTCTTGGCATCTTTCAATAACTTGCCTTAGATTGTTTATTGTTTCGTCGAAGGTATTTCCATAGACTATAAAATCATCCATGTATACTTCCACACAATCATGGATCAAATCATAAAATATTCCAAGTACATCCTTTTAGAAGTTGTTCAAAGCATTACACAATCCAAATGGAAGAACTCAGTATGCAAAAGTACCCCATGGGAAGGTAAAACCTGTCTTGTCCTAATCTTCAGGAGATAACTGAATTTGGTTATACCCAATGAAGTTTTCAAGGAAGGAAAAGTATTTTTTTCTTACCGAGGTTTGATCTAAAAATTGATCAATAAAAGGTAAATGGAAGTAGCCCTTAGCAGTAGATTTATTCAATTCTATATAATCCACATAGACTCTTTGTTTCTCATTCTTATTTGGAACGATAACAAGTGGTGAGACCAACTTAACATAAAAAATAGGATAAATGAAATCAACATCTAGTATTTTTTGTAACTCGGTTTTGACTATTTCTTGAAGTGCAAGATTCATTATTCGTTGAGGTTTGTCTTCTTGGTCAAAATTTTTCCTATACATAAATGTGATGAGTGCACAAACTAGGATGAATTCCCTTCTTATTTGTATAATCCCAAGCAAATTACTTAGCATGCAATCGTAACAATTCAATCAACTTTTGTTTTTGCAATCCTTCCAGTTGAGGATTTATATTGAGTGTCTTTCCTAGAAGGATTTCTACAAGCATGCTACATATTTCAAATACAGTATATAGATAGGATGGAATTGATTGAAATTCCTTTTGAATCATAGAGAAAGGTTGGGTTTATTCTATCATGTGCATGATATGATTAGTAGTTGAATCAGGATTAGTAATAAGATCACAAATAAGATCATGTTATGTCTTTTCCCTAATAGAAAGAGTTGATTGAATCATAAATACTTGTTGTATTTTTTCATCATCACTATCCTTATTTCCTATCCATATAGGTGTTTCATGAGTAAGACTTGGTTTCGTTGGTGGATACAATGTAATTTTATTTGTAGAAGAACCTTGAGAGATGTTCATATCTTTGGATCTACACCCAATGGAGGCATCAACAGTTGCCAACCAAGGCCTTCCCAAGATCAAAAGGTATCCCCCTAGATTTGATTTGGGTTGTAAAACCATGAAATCGGTATGATACTCCTAGGAGTCTACAGAGATAACTATGTCTTCTAAGCTACTTTCAGGTTGAATAGTGGATCAATCTTCCAACTGAAGAATAGTAGTGGTTTGACAAAGATTATTTCACTGCAATTTTTCCATTTTCTTCTTAGTCATGACATTTATAGCAGCTCCCATATCTATCAAAATATTTGAGATGCAAATGTTATTAATGTAGACATCTACAATAAGGATTCCTAGATCTGAGTACTTAGTATTTAATATGTTTCCAAGCATTAAATAAGCTAAATGACCAAGTAATTGAACTGTTGGAGGATCCTTTGGTTTTTGTCCTGGGTTCTTCAAACATAGTTTTCTAACAACTTTGGCATAATTAGGTACATCTTTTATGGCTTAGAATAAAGAAATTTTGACACATACATTTTTCAATTTATCGAGAAAATCAAATTCCGATTGTTTGGTGGATTTTTCAATGTTTAATATTTCAGGATACAAGGGAGTTTGAACCTGCTTTAGTTGATCTAATTTTTTTGGAGAATTGGGTTGATTTTGTAAATAAGGTTTATCGGTTGTTTTATTTGATTCTGACGGGATAGGTATGGCAATGAATGAATAACTCCACACTTGTATATTTCATTATCATAAACGTCTATAAATACATCTTTGAGTGATGGTTGGTATTCACCTTTCGTGTGACTCTTCTTATCACCTACTACTCTTCATATTTACAATCATATTTACATAAATAGTGTAATCCCAAGGATTATATGTCCAACATTCCCCCCCTTGATTCGAAGGGGTGTTTGTGATTCCAAGCATCATTCTAAACTATTCAGTTTTTCTCTTCCAAGCACTTTGGTGAAGATGTTCGCAATTTGCTCATTTGTGGAACAATGTTTCAAGTGAATACTTTTGGCCTCTACATGATATTGAATCAGGTGATACTTTGTGTTGATGTGCCTTTTTCGATCATGGAATCTAGGATTCTTGGCCAACTTGATTGTAGAAGTATTCTCAGCTAGAAGAGGAGTAGACTTTACTTGTTTCTCTTGCAAGTCTTCAAGTATGTTCCTAAGACGCATATTCAGCCTATGTTATGGAATCTGCTAGAACTAATTGTTTATGTGATATCTAGGAGATAGTTGTTGATCCAAGACTCATGAGATATCCTGAAGTTGACACTCCATTTTCCTTATCCCCAACAAAGTCTGAATCGGAATATTTGATCAGGTTGAAGTCATCCACCTTAGAGTACCTGAGTCCAAAATCCTAAGTTCCCTTTAAGTATTTTAGAACTCTTTTTGCAGCAAACCAATGTCCTTCACAAGGCTTTTGCATGAACCTGGAAATAATCCCAACAACAAATGATATGTTTGGTCTGGTGGTAGTAATATAGATAAGACTTCCCACAAGATGGTTGTACTTAGTTGCATTCTCAAATTCATTCCCTTCTTTTGATGTGAGTTTCAAATTATGTTCCATTGGAGTAGAAACAGAATTGCACTCATCCATGCCAAACTTGTTCAACAGTTCTCCAATGTACTTCTTTTGGGAGATGAATATTTTCTTTGGATTTTGAATCACCTCAATGCCCAAATAGTAGTGAAGATGTCCCAAATATATCATCTCGAAGCCTTTCTTCAACTCTTTCTTTATGGATGCAATGTAGCTTTCATTGTTCCCTATTATCAAGAGATCATCTACATATACTACAAGATATACAACAATTTTCCAACTTTCTTGACAAACAAAGTTGCATCGTCAAGATTGAAATGCTTGAAATTCAATTTTAGAATATGCTCAGTTAAATTTTCATACCATGCTTGCGATGTTTGTTTCAGGTCATATAAGGATTTGATGAGCTTACATACCTTCTGTTCTTGTCCCTTCACAACAAATCCTTATGGTTGAGACATGAAAACATTTGATTTCAAGTCTCCATTCAAGAAAGCAATCTTCACATCCATTTTTTTCTACCATGGAAAATAGAGTACAAATGGTAGCTCATTTTGTAGCGG
>ML778153.1:1166569-1184320 GCA_009831015.1 Picea engelmannii
TGGAAAAAAAAAAAAAAAAAAAAAAAACTTATTTTTTTAGGTGTATGCGGGCTGCAGTGGAAGAAGGCGTGTACATACGTGGGCTGAAGGAAAATAGGGTGCGTACATACGCAATTTGAAGAAGAAGAGGGCGCGTACAGTTGGGAAAAGCCATGAAATCTTGAGGAAATGAAGATACCAAGTCTGTAAAGTATGAAAGCAAGCCCCCGGGAAGGTCTACAATGATCAGGTACATCATATCTATCTACATGTTCAAAGGTATGCCACATTCTTATGTGTAGTTGGATATTGTTGTCTACATGAGATATGGTTTTGGGAGCTTAAGGATTTTCCCTAGAGAGGCTATTAGTTGTATGGAACTTATTGTATAAGCCAGATCTACAGAAATATAGTGCTGGTATATATGATATTTATCATTGGTACATCTTGTTAGTATTGAGGCATATCTTGTATTTCTTGGCATATGGTTGAGGGCTCTTGTGGTACATGGTTGAGGGATTTTTGTTTTGAATTGATTGTGAAGTTGTTTGTGTAGTATGAAGTTTCATATCAATGAGGGTTTGATGTCTAGTTCATGTGAGGGTTATTAAACTTCATCATGATTGTATACACATGTATGGCACATGACTAGAGAGACATAGATTCACTTGGTTAAGAGATATGTATGATGATGTATGCATAAGGCATAGCTACAGATTGGAGACACTGACAGGTTACAGTTTGATGTGAAAAAGGAAGCAAAGAGTCTGAGTTCAGAAAAGGTGAAAACCCTAACCTTCTAAAGATGTACGATGGTTGCAGTATAGACAAGCCACGTACATACACAGGCTGCAGAATAGGCAAGTCACATACATATGTGATATGCAACCTATATAGGTCGCATGCATGTTGGTTTTTGTTGCTACAGGATTATTACAGGTACATGATTTATCACAGGCTATTGGTACAAGTTGGTTACAGGTTGTTGGCACAGATTGGTACAAGTTTACAGTGGTATATCTCACAATGATAGTGTGGAAATGGTTTCATCATCTATTTGACACTTATATTTCAGGGCGGCAGAACGGGGTAAGGAAAGGGGGTTGTATCCTCCTTTCGGTTGGTGTCGGAGAATCAGGGAGTTGGATCTTCCTTCAGGTTGGATGCTGAGAACTAGATGGTTGTAGCCACCTTCCGGTTGTAGTCGGAGAACATAGAGGGTTGTAGCCTCCTTCTAGTTGTAGCCATAGAATTGGGGAGTTGGAGCTTCCCTCAGGTTGTAGCCTAAGAAACTAAGGGGTTGGAGCTGGAGAATTGGAAGTTGGTGCTTCCTTGAATGTAATTCTTAAAGACATATAAGAAAAGTATTCCATGGTTTTCTCCTGCATTGGGTTTCCACGTAAAATATTGGTGTATTATGCATTGTGTGGATGTGTCTATTATTGGTTATTATGTATTGATGGATGTTAATGTTATATGATGCAATAACATATTGATGATGAACTGATGAACCTTTTTGAATGAGTTAAAGGAATATAAATTGTGGTTAAAATTGCTCATTACTGATTCACTCCCCCCCCCCCCNGTATCAGAGCAGGTTCCTTCAGGAAAGCAGTTTAACCACTGGAAGGAGATCACAGATCACACTAGAGTTGGGATACCATAGTTTAATGGTGAGAAATATGCACTCTGGAGAAAGAAAATACAGACATACATACAGGCACATGGACTCGATGTTTGGCAATCAGTGGTGGATGGATACAAAGCACCAACTACTCCTCCAACAGACAAGGATGGAAAGAAACTCGCAGAAAATAATTCAAGAGCCAAGAACACTATTCAGAATGGTGTAGATGAATCAATATTTACTAAAATAATTCATTTTGAACCCACCAAGGAGATGTGGGACAAACTAAAGACTATCTATGAAGGAGATGAAAAAGTTAAGGAAGCCAAACTTCAAATTTTTAGAGAAAAGTTTGAACAGTTAAAGATGAATGAAGATGAAAACATAGTAGCCTACTTTCTACGCATAGATGAGGTAGTAAATGGAATCAAAGGTTTGGTAGATGAGATAAATGAAAGGGTCGTTGTTAAAAGGGAATTAAGATCTCTACCAATGAGATTTGACTCAAAGATCTTAGCCCTAGAAGAAAGAGTGGATCTAGATACAATGACCATGGAAGAGCTACATGGGATACTCACAGCTTATGAGATGAGGACAGAAAAAGACAATCCGGTTACAAAGGAAGATGCATTCAAAGCATCTAAGAAGACAAAGAAAAGTAACAAACAACAATCAAAGTTAGTTTGCAAGAAAAATCCAAAGTCAGAATGTAGTTGTAGCAATGATTCAGAAGAAGATGAAGGAATGGAAAACTTCGTAAGAAAGTTGCAAAAGGGAACAAGTAAATATAAAGGTAAGATTATGTTGAAATGTTTTAATTGTAGTAAAATTGGTCATTTTGAAAATAAGTGTCCTTATGCCAGAAGTTCAGATAGTGATGAAGAGGAAGATCCCAAGAAAGAAAAGAGATATCAAAAGGGAAACTAGAAAAACAAAAAGAAAGTATTCAAGAAAAATCTATACTCAAGAAAAGGCAGTTCCTCATCTGATGAAGATGATGAAACCGACAATGATTCAAAAAAGGTACTATTTATGGCTAAGGAAAATCAAACAAGAAACTCTGACGGTTCAGAAGAAGAAGGTGAAGTTGATCTCAGAGAAGAATTAATTAGTGCCTTAGAATATCTAAGGAAAGAAATAAAGAAAAACAAGTTACTTAAGAAATAACTAAATTAAAATCAAAATCACAAATAAGAGGAAGCCAACCAGATAATTACAAAGTTGAAAGTCCAAGTAGAAGAGGACAGAAGGATTGAAGAGATACTTAGAATTCAGCTAGCAAAGAAGGAGAAGATGATTAAAAGGTTGGAAGCAGAAGCAGTCACTCTAAGAAAATATTTTCAGAAGAAGAACATGCAACAAGATAGCACCAAGACATTAGATAATATCATCAACAATAAAAAGTCATACTATGACAGGTCTGGACTAGTATACAACCAAATGCATATCGAGAAAGGTTCAAGCTTCGAGACAAAAGCACCAGAAGAAAAGATTTATGCAGAAGTTCTTAGAGGAAGGAATCATGGTCAATGGGAATTAGAAAGAAATGAATACAGAAGACCCTCTACATTCAAGCAGCAAGGAAGATTCAATCATTGTGAAAGAAACAACCAAAGAGAAGATCTTGATAAGCCAAGGCAGAATTACAAAAGGACTACACCACAAGGAAAATCATTCACTCACAGGTATGTAAATTTCTTTTATGGTCAGTGTTTTTATTGTACTAACTTTGGACATAAGGTTGCATATTGCAAGGCTTATGAAAGAAATAATCAGTCAAGAAATGCTTGTGTGGCCCCACAAAATATTGAATGTTACAAATGCCACAACTATGGACAAACCGCTTGAAATTGCAAAAGCATGATAAGACCTCCCGTGAAATAAAATGTTGATGTGGGACACAAGAAGGTTTGGAGGAGAAGTGAAAAACAAGAGGAGCAGGTAAATGAAGAACAGGTCCAAGGAATCGTACCTTCAGGATTTGTAGTAGCACAAAATCATGATGAATTTACAGGCAAATAGGAAGGTGTCGGAACTCAAGTATAAGATGAAGAAGATGCCAAAACTCAGGATGATGACAGAATTCAGGAAGAGGATGAAAGGGAAGATGTATATACTAACAAAGAGGAAGATGACTTTGCATAAGAGTGGGTATTGTTCTGAGCCATCCGTCTTGGATACTCCTAGGTAATATGAATATTAGACAGGGGGAGTCAGTGAAGTAGCTTTATAGATTAGAGAACCATCTTTCAAGCAGATTGTAGAGTTTGAGTAGACAGTTTCAGAGAAGTCAGTTAGCAGAAATATGGTATGATAGATTGATCGATTGCAGCAATGAATATTTCATGATAGTACAGTGACATATGGATCAGCATTGTGGGTAGATGTATAGAAGATTCATAGACAGTATGGATAGAGATAGATTCTTAGGAAAACTTAGTAGGTTTGGACATATATATGACAGTGGATGAGAGCATGAGTTCAGAACGGATTGGTTCATAGACTAGCTCAAAGCATGGATTCTGAGAGTAGTTCAGAGAGTGGTTCAGATAATGTTGGATGATTACTTGAATACTTAAACTATTTGAATGATTTATTTTTTAATGTTTTTCATATATGTCATTCGATTACACAAGGAAGCACCAATGGACAATAACTCCAATAGGTTGAGGTACAGGTTGATGCATGTGTGATGCATGGACAGGTCCAATGATCATCATAGGAATAACAAATCATGGTATTCTTGATGCATTATTGTTGAGAAGGTGATCTATGTTCTGGTAGAGAAACAAAAGAAGAATGAAGTGGTAGCATATTGTTCATAGTGATTGCATGCCATCTTGCAGAGAAGATAGGGGGAGCCATACACACAAGGGGAGTTATTTTATTAACCATGATTGGTTATAGCAAGGTACAGTGTCAGATCGACAGGGGGGATCCTTTGTCAAATGGAGAGAGAAAGTAATCAAAGGTATGAAGACAGGGGGAGAAGCCCCAAAGGGATATACCCTTTTCCATTGATGTCAAAGGGGGAGAGAAAAACATTGATGAGGAGATCTGACAGTGTTTCCATGACTAAGTGTTGCCATCAATTCCAAAGGGGGAGATTATTGGACAGTTGGCTTAGGTTGATGGCAATTTGGTTTGGATAGTTGGTTGTTGTTGATGTCAACCCTTGAAGAGTGATATTGTATATTGATGTCAACCCTTAGATATTGATGTCAACACTTGGAGAAGTCTGGTAGTGAATTATGGTAGCACAAAGGTATGGGTAAAGTACCTGAGTTTGTTTCAGGTTTAAAGTCATGAAGATCATTGAATATGTAAGTAAGACTATTCTAGATGGATAGTATATGACATGACATTTCCAGTTATATGTGGAACATCACATAACTCCTCATGGTTAGATAATTATGGCCTTGTAAAGTTGGAGAACCCTCATGAGTTATCTAGAAGCCCCTAGAAGGTCAAATAAATCAATTTATTCTAGAAACTCCTAGAAGAAGTTGACTAGTCAAAGTGGGTGAAACTAGGAGTTAATCATGGGTTAAGTTGTTGCAATAAGGAAATAATTAAAAATAAATGAGTTACAACTAGAAGTGCAGAGTTTAATATTTGTGGATAAAGTGGTTGTAAGTGGACAAGTGGTTAGAAGTGGGTTAGTCCTAAAAGAAGAAAGTTGGGTAAAGTTAGTTAGAAGGTAACCCCTTGAGGAAGCTACTTGGAGAGTATAAATAAGAGAGAAAGGGTATCCTATTTGCACCTAATGAGTACATTGAATATCTATAATTTGTGAAAATTTTATTGCAGATACTCGTTGATACAACTGAATTTATGCAAGTCTGAGGTAGCAAAGAAGGGTTGACGGTGAAAGTTTCGGAGTTGCAGAATTACTAAAAAAACCATATTTTTTGAGGTGTACATGGGTTGTAGTGGAATAAGGTGCATATATACATGGGTTGAAGGAGAACATGGCACATACATACGCAGGTTTAAAAAGAAGAGGGCATGTACAGTTGGGAAAAGCCATGAAATCTTTAGGAAATGAACATGCCAAGTCTCTAGAGTCTAAAAGGAAGCCCCCAGGAAGGTCTACAGTGATCAAGTACATCATATATATCTACAGGTTCAAAAGGTATGTCATATTCTTATGTGTGATTGCATATTGTTGTCTACATGAGATATGGTTATGGGAGTTTGAGGATTTTCCCTAGAGAGGCTATTGTTTGTATGGCACTTATTGTATAAGCCAGACCTACAGAAATAAAGTGTTGGTATATATGATATTTATCATTGGTACATCCTGTTAGTGTTGAGGAATATATTGTATTTCTTGGCCAATGGTTGAGGGCTTTTGTGGTACATGGTTGAGGGATTTTGGTTGTGAAGTGATTGTGAAGTTGTTTGTGTAGTCTAAAGTTGCATATTAGTGAGGGTTTGATGTCTAGTTCATGGGAGGGTTATGACACTTGATCATTATTGTATACACATGTATGGCACATGACTAGAGAGACATAGATGCACTTGGTTAAGAGATATGTATGATGATGTATGCATAAGGCACAACTAGAGATTGGACACGGTAATAGGTTACAGATTGATGTGACAAAGACAATAAAGAGTCTAAGTTTAGAAAAGGTGAAAACCCTAACATTCTGAAGGTGTATGAAGGTTGCAGTATAGACAGGCCACGTACATACACACATTGCAGAATAGACAGGTCGCGTACATACGCGAGCTACCGCATATACAGGCCATGTACTTGTTGGTTTTTGTTGGTACAGGCTGATTATAGGTATAGGATTGATCACTGGATATTGGTACAGGTTGGTTGTAATTTGTTGGCACAGATTGGTATAGGTTTATAGTGGTATATCTCATAGTGACAGTGTGGCAGTGCAGTGGTTTCATCATCTATTTGTCACTTATATTTTAGGGTGACAGGACGAGGCAAGGAAAGGGGATTGTAGCCTCCTTCCGGTTGGTGACATAGAATCAGGGAGTTGGAGCTTCCTTCAGGTTGGATCCTGAGAACTAAATGGTTGTAGCCACCTTTCGGTTGTAGTCATAGAACATAGGGGGTTGTAGCCTTCTTTTGGTTGTAGCTAGAGAATTGGGGAGTTGGAGTTTCCCCCAAATTGTAGCTTGAGAAACTAGGGGGTTGGAGCCTCCTTCCAATTGGAGCTGGAGAATTAGAAGTTGGTGCTTCCTTGAATGTAATTCTTAAAGACATATAAGAAAATCATTCTGTGGTTTTCTCCCGCATTGGGTTTCCACGTAAAATACTTGTGTAATGTGCATTGTGTGGATGTGTCTATTATTGGTTATTATGCATCGATGGATGTTAATGTTATATGATGCAATAACATATTGATGATGAACCGATGAACCTTTTTGAATGAGTTAAAGGAATATAAATTATGGTTAAAATTGCTCATTATCGATTCACACCCCCCCCCCCCCCCACCTCTTAGTAATCCAACATATCCTTGTCTGGTGTAGTCCCAAAGATCTAACTCCAAGCTCCTTCAACCTACTACCTGCACACAAGTGACAAAACAATGCCTTCCTACTATTCTTCTTTGCATAAGAACCCTATATCTAGCTTGGATCTACCCTGATCTATGAGAGAATAAATCATATATAACATATATCATTGAACATGAACAATATAAAAGGGGAAAACCAATTATCTATATTAATATGAAATAGAGAATTACATAAGCTTTTACCTTGAGTCTTGATGCATTTCTCCTAGTTCCAGGTTCTCGATGCTCCTCCTTGGCCTCTTGAGATTCTCTCTTTATTTTCCTAGCATAACCAATCTCAAACCTCTTCCTCTCATCTTCTTGATTTAGCCTCTTCTTATAGGATTTTAGATGAGATTGAAGATTGGATTCATGGCATGTTAATTAGGTGGTTACAATTCATGGATATCTTGATAGCTTGTGAACTAAGCAATTGCAGGTCATTGATGGCATGTGAACTAAGAAATTACAAGTCACACACAAGTTTCGTCCTTAATTATGAGCTTTCTCTGACCTATTATGAACTTCTTCTCTATCATGAGATTTTTTCTCAAGTTCCATACTCAATTGTGAGATATTTCCAACTCACTATGAACTTTCTTTTCAATTATGAGTTTATTCTCAACTATGAAATAATTTGTATTTCATAATTATGAAATTGTGACAAAATAATTATTTCCTTGTGAAATATGATAATTTTACTCAATTATGTACTTATAGCCTCATAACATCTAATAGCATGCTTTCACAACCTATGGTGGAAAATACAAGTATAACAGTCCCCTTTGCCCAGGTGTCAGCTGTAGATTTATCCTGGTGAGCGCCATGTTCACATGCCACTTTGTCTTCAGCCCATCCAAGTGTCTGAGGTGGAGTGATAATTTTGAGTGATATGTTAGCTCCACATGGTGTTGGGTTAGCATCCAGGTGTATACTTTGCATTGGAGGTGATGAGTGGTTTTTCCAATCCACAAAACCACTATCGCACCCCATTGGTGGTGGTTTTCTCTTCTTTTTTCTTGTCAGGAAACACCATTCATCGATCATTTTGTGTCCATTTGAAATTGTCATCACATCACTCGGGCTTATTAACATTCTTGCATGTTTATGGCATGACATTGGTTGTAAGTCATTGGTATACCTCGTTTGCAACCATCCGATGATCAGACCCTGCAGATTCGTTGGTGCTCAGTCTTGGCTTATGGTCCCATGGAAAACCCCCTCCGCCAATGAATTAGAGATTTTTAGGCTGCAATAAGCCCTACTTTGTATCCTGATAAGCGCCTAGGATGAATTTAATCACCCGAGACCTTGAATTTATCCTTTTTTCTCCCTTTTTCATGAAATTAATTCAACTATTTATGTTCATAATCTATGAGAGTTCACTCCCTTTTTCCATTAACTCGTCAAAATATAATAGTGTGGCCTCAAGTATTTACATATTGATGATAGGATGAATCGTGTACTAACAACGCCCTCATCTAAGGGAGAATATTCTCATATAGGAGAGAATATCTCTGACTAGGGAAGCCCTCAACATAGACCAGTCAACCTAGGAAAAGAAATACTAGGTGAGTGTGAAATATCTCCAACATCCCCCCTGAACACTACCAGGGTGTAAATCATGAATGGGTCTCAACAACCAAGGCCATGTTAGGTATGCATTGTACAATGCATATAATAATGAAACATTGAAAATAGAGGAAAGAAGGAAAACCTCATGGGAAAAACCCCCCCTCAAAGTACAATGCATCAAAAATGAAGAATGAAAGAAAGACAGTTGCTAAGCAATTGTGTCATTCACTCCAAGATGATCGCGCGGTAACTGGAACTTATGCTTAGTAAATTTATTGGTGAAGATATATGTAGTCTATTCAGTGGATGGAAAGTACTGCAAATCAATGATCTTGGCATGTACCAGCTCTCTGATGTAATGCATATGGATCTCGATGTGTTTAGTAGACTATTGTTGCACTTAGTCTCTGTAAAAATTGAGAGCACTTTGATTGTCACACCAAATGACAATCGAACAATGGAACTGGATGTTGAGATTAGTGAGGAATTTTTGAATCCAAAGTGCATGAATAGTTATGTTGATCGCTCCTTTGTACTCGACCTTTGCTGGTGATAAAGCAATTGTTGATTTTTTTTTGCTCAACCAACAAATGGGACCGGATCCCAAACTAAGAACATACCTAGAAGTGGAATTGTGATCTGCACTATCACCAACCCTATTAGAATATATGAATCCCATGGTATCCAATGCACAACTTGTTGCATAGTGGATCCCATAACTAGTGGTGCCATGAAAATATCTAAGGATATGCTTGGTAGCCTTCCAGTGTAGCTCGTGTGGCTCCTGCATGTACCTAGAAACTTCCCCTACTGCATATGAGAGATATGGTCGGGTGTGGGTGAGATAAAAAAGGCTCCCCACAAGTTTTCTATACAAGGTGTTGTCCACCAATGGTGTATCCCCTCCATCCTCAAGATGTACCCAAGAAAAAAAGGGTGTGCTTACCGACTTCCAGTTGATCATGTGGAGTCTAACCAAGAGACACCCAAGAGATCCCTATCATACTTATTCTAAGATAACTTGATTCCTAGAGCATTGTGATTGATCTCGAGACCAAGGAAAAAGTGTAGTGGACCCATGTCCTTCATAGAAAACTTTTCATGTAGAATGTCTTTGAACGCGGCAATTATTGAGGCTGAACTTCCTCTGATCAGGAGGTCATCAACATATAGAAATAAGATCATCAAGAAGTTTGAGGTTCTTGACATGTAGATGTTTAGATATGATTTACATCTAACAAAATGTTGAGAAAGAAAATAAGAATCCATCTTTGCATACCATGCTCTAGGCGCCTGCTTGAAGCCATAGAGTGACTTTTTCAGTCGATATACTAAGGATGAGTTTTATATGAACCCATGAGGTTTCTCCATGTAAATATCCTCTGAGAGATCCTAGTGAAGAAAGGAATTATTCACATCCATCTAGTGAAATTCCCACCCTCTTTATGCTACAATGGAAAGGGACAATCAGATGGATTCCATCATTACTACTAGATCAAAAGTATCATCATAGTTTATCCCATGGATCTGCTGAAAAAATTTGGAAACCAATCTTGCGTTGTACCTGCTTAGCTGTCCATATGTTGTCTGCTTGGTCTTGTAGCTCATCTTCATCTGAAAAGATTCATGTCTAAAGGAAGTGGAAACATATCCCAATTCTGGTTCTTGAGGAGAGAGTTGTACTCCTCCTGCATAGCGGCTTCCCAGAAGGGATTCCCTACAGCCTCTACATAGGTCTGTAGGTTTGAAGCTAGAACCATGTAGAAATTCATGGGAATCACTTATTCAGTAGTTGTGAGTGCATGAGGAGGATCCTCAAACTATGATCTCTTCCATATTTGATCTGTTGGATCCCCCACAAGGTCACCTACTTCCTATAGGGTGGCTTGTGCCCACTTGGGAATCTGTTGTGGCTCATCATCAGCATGCTCATCATATTCTAAATCATATTCAGAGCTCATATTTGAACCATGATATGAATGAGTGGACTTATCATCTCCGATGTCTTTTGCAAGTGGAAGTGTCGAGGTCTTTGCATGTGGCTCCAATGGTTCATGCAAGGGACTTTCCTCAAACTAGAAAATTCGCTCAATAATGAGCTTGTCCATTGAGGGATCAATCAGTCAGTAAACCTTCACACCACCAGGATATCCCATGAATATTCATGCAGTACTATATGGATCTAATGCTTTCCTCTTTTCATAGGGTATGCAGGCCCATGTGCGTGATCCAAATATTTGGAAGTGGGTGAATTATCTTTTTCTACCACTCCATGCCTCAAAGGGAGTCCTATCCTTGACAGATATGTGAGGAGATGTTTTCTGAATGTAGTCATCATAGTTAAGTGCTTCAACCCAAATATTCGAAGGTAGAGACCTTCCATGCAACATGCATTGAAGTGGCCATCTCTTTGAGGGATCTATTCTTCTGCTCGGCTACTTCGTTCTGCTACGGAGTGTAAGGTATGGTATGTTGTGGCTGTATACCAACCTCTGAAAAATATTCTGGACATTTCAATTCACATATTTCCCCCCATTATCTATGCGTAGGATTTTGATCTTCCTTCGGGATTGAGTCTCTACATGAGCTTTGAAGTCTTTGAGATGCTCAAAAACTTTAGACTTCTTCCTAAGAAAATACACCCAAGTGTATCATGAGAAATCATCAATAAATGTAAGAATGTACCTCGCCTTGCTAATGGATGGATGTAGAAAGGGTTCCATTAGATCATTATGGATGAGCTCTAAGGGGAAGGAGGCCCTCTAGGCCTTCCCTTTCTGAAACTTCTCTTGAGGATGTTTTCCAAGAACACGTCCTTGAAAAAATCCTTTAGAAAAGTGTATGTTGGGAAAGCTTATGACCATTCCTTGTTGGCTAAGTTGTTGCATGTATTTGAAGTTTAGATGACCGAATCTCTCGTGCCATAATATACTATCACTACCAGCATGCATCAATAGTAAAGCAGAATCTGATTTAACAATAAACTTACTGGATGTATACAAATGAGACTGGTGATTTACCTCACCAACAACAATCTTTGAGTTATCATGCATGTCATATATGGTTACAGAATCACGTGTGAACTCCACCCTTTTTCCTATGATAGAATTCAGTATCTGATAAATAGAGAATATATTCACATAAAGTTTTGGAACATGCAAGACGTTCTCGAAACTTCCATGATGGAGTTTTACCCTCCCTTGTCTAGTGACCTCAACTGGGGTATCATCTCCCATAAGGATGGGAGGACCCATGCTTGCAGTAATAGAAGATAAAACATTTTATGAGGCTGGAATATGATGGGATGCACCTAAATCCAAGATCCATGCATCGGGAGAGGAATTAATAGCAATTAAAGCATGAGAGTTACCTCATTTTGTTTGTGTTTGATCTTCCAGCTTCTTCTTGGAAATCTCAGGAATGTGTCCCCCAAGATTGTTCTTCTGAAGTATCTGTGCCATGAGATCAATTTGTTTCTTCATGCATGTTGATTTAGGATGATAATGGTGGTTGTAGTAATCACATTTAGAGTTCCCTTTCTTTCCCTTTACACCTTTAGATCTAGAGGAATCGTCGAACGGTTTAGGATTTCCTTCCTTATTGTGTTCAGAATGCACCTTGCCCTTTCCTTTCTGCTTGGTCTTTGGATTGAATGTGTTGTTTATCTCATGCACAATAAGTGCATGTGCATTGGGTCCCTTGATTATCCCCATTTTGATGAGCTTATCTTGTTCATGCATTAGGGACTCAATAAACCAATCCAATTTCAGAATTTTCTAGGTTTCTTTTGAAGTGAATCTCATTATATGCAACGTTAAGACAAATACAACATACTCCATACCAAGTTTTGACAAAATAGAAAGGATCAATTGATTGTGTTGTGTTGATTTGTCAATATCGCATCCCTTTAGATGAAGAAGAAGGGACTTGAACTTCGTAAATAAGTCTTAGATTTTACTAACATTTCTCACATCCAAAAATTCAGCGCTACCTCGAGCATATGGCCTCTTATTTCGTCATATTTTCCAAAGAGATCCTCCAACTCTGTCCAAATATCATCTAGTTTGGTAAAAGCTTCAATGTGAAATAGTAGTTCGGGGGACATAGAAATGCATATAAGGTCATAGGCCTCATCCATGTGGTTGAGATACATGTTTTTCTCGATAGTTGATGTTGGCTCCACCTCTATAGCCATTTTAATCCAGTACAAGACTCTACATCTAAGCTGATGTAGAATTTTTAGCTTCCACTCGAAGTAGTTATGTGGCGTGAGAAGAATTGTCGGCAAGTACTCCATTCTTTCTGACTGCATCTTCCTCCTGAACTTGCAAATAAAAATCTTATGCGCTTTCTCCTAGCAACAAATCTTTGATACCATGTGAATTTTTGCGGAAACTTGTCACACAAAGAATCTAGCTAGTAAAAAAATCCATAAATCTTGAGAGAGAGAAAAGAGAAAGATAGACAAGCTTGAAATAAAGAATGAATAGAATTATATTCACTAATGAGAGAATAGTAAAAATACACTTGATATACTCTATATTAGAAAACTAATGTGCCATAGTAGTTATTTAGAGATATGTAAGCACCTACCAACATACTTTGGAGTGAAATGTCACCTAGTCCTCGTTAACTAGCCATGTAGTCACCAATTAACTAGCTAATCACAAGTGGAGTGAGGAGAGAATATAGCATGCACATTTGTTTTTCCTTCCTAGTGATGATCTCAAGGTAAGTGCACCCTCATGGTGATGATACCAAGGTACGCATGCAACACTTGGTGATAATACCGAGGTTTACATGCAATACTCAACTCCACTGGTCTAATTGAGATATAACTAACTCAAGACTGAATAGGATGTGGCACCCTCATCTAGGGGAGAATATCTCTGACCAAGGGCACCCTCAACATAGAATAGTCAACCTAGGAAAATAAATACTAGGTTAGTGTAAAATATCTACAACAATGTACCACATGATCAAGAAGGATTTTTTCTTGGAAGGTCTTGAAACTGATGTTCAAAAGTTTGTTTCTGAATGTGTGATATTCCAACCAAATAAGGGAGAAAAATCAAGATTTCAAAGACTACAACCATTAGTTATACCAAGTCGACATTAGGAATAAGTTTCAATGGATTTTATTATAGGTTTACCCAAATCTGAAGGAAAAACTGGGCTCATGGTAGTAGTGGATCAACTGAAAAAGTATGCCCATTTTTTCTCTCTTTCTCATCCTTTTAAATCAAGTACAGTATCCTCAGCATTCATGGAAACAATTCAAAATCTACATGGAGTCCCCAAGATTTTTGTAAGTGATAGAGATCCAATTTTCACTAGAAATTTTTGTTCTGAATTATTTTCTTGTTTGGGTACTCAATTGGCTCACAGCTCATCTTACCATCCTTAATCCAATTAGAAAAATAAGATTGTGAATAAATGTATAGAAGGATATCTTCATTTATTTGCATCGAATAAACATGCACAATGGGTCAAGTGGTTTCCCTTGGCAGAATGGTAGTACAACACATCCTTCCATACTTCATCAAAAATGTCCCCATTTTTGGCACTTTATGGATATCATCCTCCATCCATCACTTCACCCTTGAAAGCGACTACAAAGGTTCAAGCAGTGGAGGACCACATAGGGAACTGACAAGAGGTTCTCAAACTATTGAAGGAAAACTTGATTATGGCACAAAATAGGATGAAACAACAAGCAAATCAACATCGTAGTGAAAGATAATTTGAAGTGGGGGAATTGGGTATTTCTAAGGCTACAACCATATAAACAAATGTCCCTCAAGCAACAAAAGGACAATAATTTAGCACCCAAATCTTATGGCCCCTACAAGGTTTTGCAAAGTATTGGAAGTATGGCTTACAAATTGGATTTTCCTCCATCTTCATGTGTTATATTTGTATGTAGGCTAGAACCCTTCATTGCATTGTTTCCTTATAATTGTATCCTTTGTCTCTTACACACACATACACACACACACACCAAGGAGACCTAGTCTTGGGATCATCTTATCTCATCTCATATTGTCTCTTGAATTGGATATATTGTAAAAGGAGGTTTCCCCCTCGAAGTGGATTGCATTCATTGACTTTTTATCATTTTTTAGGTGTTGGATAATTTTGGACCAACATTTTGGATACAATTTTGAGGAAAATCCTAAGTATGGAAGAGATGTGCAATAGCAGAAGAAAGAAGAGAACGTAGAACTGCATTTTGAAGAAAATGCACATTCAATATTGAAGTGCGCATCAAAAGCATACTTGATAGCGAAAAGAAAGAGAATAAAGCGGGTGAAAAGGAAGGACAACAGTTCGACATGCAAAATCAGAGAAACATGCAAAAGAAGGAAGAAGAACAATCGGGAATGCAAAAGAAACATGAAGACACAAAAGCAGGAAAAGCACACCCGAACAGCGAGTCAACATGATTTGTAATGAGTTAGCATGAGTTGTAATAGGGTTTTGAGGATAAGCAAGTAGGGTTTTGAGCCCTAAATTCTATGTATAAATATGTAATGGGTTGGGAATAAAGGGGTTCACAAAGAGAGTGAGAGAATAGACAGAGAATAAAAGAGAGTCTATGTCTAATTGTTTAAGGAGAAATTGTAGAGCGAGGCTTGCTTTGCAGAGTGGCTAGGAAAGGTGGGGACTGATAACATGATGGATCTATTGTAGTGCAGTGCACAAGCCTGGAATGATTACAGAAAGCATAATAAAGAATCCAGTTGTTGTGGATGTATCTCGAAGTTTGGGTGAACCACGTTAACTATGTGTCTCTATGTGTGTGATTCACGTGATTGTTTAGGAATAGTTGGTTTATGCATGTTAGAGTAGATCGGTTTACTATATGATTATTGCACAGTAGTTATGAATGTTATGGTGAATGGTTTATGTTGCAATTTGTGTCACGATGGTACTTCATAATATCATTTACTAAGTAATCAAGGAATAACAAACACGGGATAATGCAAATAGAGTAAATAAGTACGAATGAATAAGATTATCGCCTCACATCCCCTCGTTCCAGAAGAAACTTGGTTCCTGCAGCCCCAATAGATGCCTCGAGTGAGACTTCACTTGCATGCAGGTGATGTCGAAAGGGTAGGTATATGAAGGGTTTTGTTGGTTAGATAACTTGAACCTAGGGTCTTACAACTGCACGCCGACAAATGGTTCCATTGTCGGGACCTGGAATCTGTAATTGAGGGAATGTTTTGGAGGCTGACTAAGAAAGAGATCGTCGAATGGCTAGAAGGGAAGGAACAAGAATTTTCTTGGAAAGAGAATAGAAACCCTTGGATGAGCGATGAGCAATGGATGCAAAGGTATGTGTACACAAAGATGCATGAAATTTTCTTTGGTGAGTTTCTGATTATCTTAACTGAGTGGTTAGAAATATTAGTAGATAATACTCGAAGGTACCGAACTGTAGTGTTGAGGAACTAGACTACTGAGTTGGTAAGGAAATTGAATTATGTAAGTAATAAGACTTCTCGTGCAGTTGATTTATGGTTGGAAGATATATTGGGAGGTTATATTATAAAATTTGCAGTGGATTGTACCCAATCATACAGTGTTGCAGAAAGGGATTTATTCAAGGGTCCGCTTGGAAGGTTTATGAAATCGTTGGGTACCTGGATAAATATGTTGTTGTGTGACAAGTGTGTGATGACGATGGAATGTGACTACTAAGGGGCTTCACACACATAGAGAAACTAGGGAATGACCAGAGGATAGTCTGAACGTAGGAAAGAATGAAGAAAGAAATGGAGAAGGAAGGGAGGGACTAAGGATGCAAAGAATTGAAGAAAGTGTAGTAGGAGAAGAATACTAGGTTGTAGTACTACGCAGGGAGTTTGTAGTACTACGCAAGAAGAGAGAGTCGTGTAGTAATTTGAGAGGAGAGAACCTTTTGCAACAGTCCAGATTGTAGAAATATCGCATGTAGAAGGAGAAAAATGTTGGTTGTGGAGCCTGATTATCTTCCTGATTCAGAGGTCCTTGCTTTCAGCCATGTTTATACCCCATGAAGTATTTACACCCCAGAAGTATGTACACTCTTCCACGCGGGGGAGTGCAAAGGGGGGTTACCCCCTCTACGGGGTGCGGGGGGCCTATCCCCCTGGCTGGGGGGTCTGGGGGAAAGCGGGCCCCCTGCGGGGGTTCAGGGGCAACGTCCCCCAATGGGGGTTCGGGGGCGAAGCCCTTGAAGAAAAAATTGCTTTATAAAAGTATATTGTAATTTCATTGTAAATCTGGACCGTTCATTATAAGGTCGCAGATCTAACGGTAGATATTATGTTAGGTTTTTTTGCCCTAGAAGGCAACCCTCTTTTATGAGGGAAATGTATTGCGGCTATGGTTGATGGTGAATATTGTCTTCTGAGAGAGGAGACTGTGAGAGAAAGAAGAGGAAGTTACAACGGGTTTTGTTGTAGGTTGTATCCCTTCATTTGTTGGATAATAATAAAGGAAGGACCTGGCAATTTCTCTAGTGGACGTAGCCCACACTGGGTGAACCACGTAAATCTGTGTCTCTCTTGTATTGTGTGTCTTCTGTGTTTTTTTTCTGCATTTGTTTTATTTTATTTCTCCACGGTCCTATTTTTCTAACAACTGGTATCAGAGCATAAGGTAACTCGCAGGAAAAGAGGGTTCCTGGTTCGAGTGGGAGCAATGTCGGAAGATGGAAAGTTTAGGGTCGAGGAATTTAACGGCCAAAACTACCAGTTATGGAAGATGCAAATGGAAGACTATTTATATCAGAATGATCTATTCCTACCATTGAGCGGAGTAGCAAAGAAGCTGGCAGCCATGAAGGACGAAGAATGGGAGATTCTTGATAGAAAGGCTCTAGGAACGATACAGCTGAGCTTGGCAGCATCGGTGGCTTTCAATATTTTGAAAGAAAAGACAACGAAGGGTTTGATGGATGCATTGGCCAAATTGTATGAAAAACCCTCGGCGTCGAATAAGGTATTTCTAATGAAGAGATTATTTAATATGAAGATGTCAGAAGGTGGG
>ML778153.1:1187812-1209253 GCA_009831015.1 Picea engelmannii
GGTCCAGGGGTCTTATCCCCCCGGCTGGGGGGTCTGGGGGTAAGCGGGCCCCCAGCAGGGGTTCAGGGGTGAAGACCCCGAAGCAAAAATTGCCTTATAAAAGTATATTGTAATTTCATTGTAAATCTGGACCGTTCATTATAAGGTCACAGATCTAACGGTAGAGATTATGTTAGGGCTTTTTTCCCTAGAAGGCAACCCTCTTTTATGAGGGAAATGTATTGCGGCTATGGTTGATGGTGAATATTGTATTCTGAGAGAGGAGACTATGAGAGAAAGAAGAGGAAGTTACAACGGGTTTTGTTGTAGGTTGTATCCCTTCATTTGCTGGATAATAATAAAGGAAGGACCTGGCAATTTCTCTGGTGGACGTAGCCCACACTGGGTGAACCACATAAATCTGTGTCTCTCTTGTATTGTGTGTCTTCTATGTTTTGTTTCTGCATTTGTTTTATTTTATTGCTCCATGGTCCTGTTTTTCTAACAAAAAAGTGGATTCTGAGTTCAGTTTGATAATAGAAGAGCTAGTAAGTCCTACTCAGGCGGGATCCTGTGTTGATTCCACGACCACGTGTGCATCACCTAGATTAGAAATAATAGTTGAAGATTTTTCAAAATCACTCATAATCAATAGAGGAAATCAAAATAGTAGTAATCAGAGCAGTGGAAGCATTGCATCTAGCCAGAGCAATGGGAGTAGTGCATCAATCCTGAGCAGTGGAAGAAGTGTGTCAAGTCAGAGTCAACTGGAATCGCTAAGGGGAGGTGTGACACAAACCAACATGGCAGGGTTAGATACCACATTGAGACTACCTGAGTTCCATGGAGTGGGGTCAAATGACCCAGAGCAACATCTATTTGTATGTGAAACATTTTTGGCTACGAAGAATGTCCAGGATGAGGTTGTAAAGATTGCACAGTTGGAAACAACATTTAGAGGTCGCACATTAGTCTGGTATATGAAGTTTCATATTACCACACCTATAGGGAAAGAAAGGAATTTAGCAGAAATTAGACAAGCATTATTTAAAGAGTTTAAGAAACCAAAATCTAAGTCACGGTACATCACAGAGTTGAAATATATCAAATAGGTGCAAATTGAATTCATTTGGGAATATGATCAAAGATTCAAGGATTTGATAGGTAGGGTGACATTTAAAATTCCCTATCAATAGCACCAAGAAAGGTTTACTGTAGGATTACTACCACACATTTTCCAGTGATTGATACAATAGAAGGTTGTGTCACAGCCTGAAGCTTTGGATATTGCACTGAAGCTGGAAGCATCTCCTGTAGGAGACAGTGGGGGGATGGTGCAAGTTCAGATGTAGTTAGCCACCTTAACAATTCAATTAGAAGAGATTACAAAGGGGAAGGAGAACCAGAAACGAGTCTAATGTACCAAGTGTAGGACTGAAGGCCACCATAAGGACGAATGCCAAACATTTGAGAAGTATTTGGCTACTGGAGCACTAAATCCATTACCAGGAGGGGGATACTATGAGATATGTAAGAAATGGGGACATCATCCTATTGAAATGGATACTTGACACTGAGAAGGGGGGGTGAATCAGTGTCACAAAACTTTGGACAATTTTCCACTTTTCATAAATTCAAACAGAACAACAAATATTTATTTCATTTTCTCAATCAATATATAAAAGAATAAATACTTTATTTATATATTTAACTTGAATGAATACATAAGATCAATATTTTAATTTCATATTCAAACAATTATGAGAGACCCATCTCTATGTTACAAGACCCAGCTTGTAGTTCTCAGATCCAACTGAGAAATGAGGAATCCAACCCTCATAATAAGTCCCAGCTTGTTGAACTCAGATCCAACTGAGATGTGAGGAATCCAATCCTCATACAAGACCCAGCTTGTAAACATGCACCAACTTGATAGAATGAACCTTCATTCAATCCATTATATATAAATATATATACTTCAACAAATTCAACTACACTCTCTTCTCACCATTCTTTCTTGTTTATATAGTCTTCCAACTGGTGTGAATTTGAATCATTGTGTCTTTTGATATTTGAACCATTGTACCTTTTCATTTAAATGATAATATTAATCTTTAAATAATATAATTCTCCTTTTTATTCTGTATTCATAATGATCATGAATTAACTCTCTTAATCATGACTGTGTGTCAGTTCTTGTGTCTTCATGAATTGATCACAGACATGGATCGACACACCATATCGTTCTCATGCTTTTGTTGCGTTCGCAGTTCACCAACAGATCATATTTGATCTTGTATCGATTCTCTGCATTGTTCTAGTGCTAACTCTCTGTCGAATTAAATCTGTATGAGGTGCTTCCTTCAAACCATTTACATATGACCATATGCACAAAACCATGGGTTTATTGTCTAAGCGATGTTCCCAACGTCGCCTCTTCTTTCACTCTTTTGTTTCTTTATTTCATACAACCGCAGGTGGTGGCCAGGCGCTAGGCCAAGCGAGTGCTTGATCACTTATCAAAATCAACAATCACATTTTAATCTCCCGGTGAGATGGACGACTGTCGATACTTCGGGACTTTGTCCTTCACGACTTCCAACCTCTATAATCTTTCAAATCTCTAGAAGAAGATTTCATCATAGTAGATCGGATGGTCAATATTTTATTTTCACGATGAACGGTTATCATTCATTTCAGAACTTCAGGACTTCGGGCATTTGCTGGTGGTGAAACCCACGAAGTACAAACTTCCTGAGTGATGTAAATTGCTGACGTCACTTGTTGACGTGGCACTCTGAGTGGCAGCCAAGTGTCCCTTAGATTCGTGACTTACGCATACATGAAATTCCAACTGCACTTTGACACTTGTCATCATCTTATTGTGCCACGTGTCCTTGTTGATGTCGATCTCCTCATGTGGCACATGTTCTTCTCCTGGATCTAACGGTTGTCCTAACTCCCGAAATGTATCTCAAATCGACGTTTGAGAGTGACTTCAGAACTTCAGGCTTCAGGTGAACTCATATGTTCTAAATCCTTTTTCACCGAAGTGGTCAGCATCGAAGTTGACCACTATTATGATCCAATGACCATCATGTATTCTTCAAATTTGATAGTCCTTGTTTAACCCAAAAAATATTAAATCAATCCAATGGCTATCGAGAATTCAAGTATTCAGGATCTCGGGCCTTTCGCCTTGCTTATCATATCCTTCTACTTTCCTTGATCCAACGGTCGGGATATTTCCCAAAGTGTTCCTTAGATCAGACGGATTGTGTCTACTTCGGGACACTTTGTGGCTTACCCTATCCTTCCACTAAACTTGATCTAATGGTCAGGATACTTCCTAAAGTGTTCCTCAGATCAGACGACTCATGTCCACTTCGGCCTTCGGGTAATATTGCTTGTTCTCAACCCTTTTCTGTCGAAGTGGTCAGCGTCGAAGTTGACCACTGCTACCTTGGCACACTCTGAATAGATCAATGGTCGAGGGGTTTTCCAAATCCAATGATTGACGGGAGTTCGTGACTCCAAGGCTTTGGCCTTGGTATTTTCTTATCCTATCCTTTCATTTTACTCGATCCAACAATCTTGGATTTTCGAGGTGTCCCAACTAGCACGATGTTTAAAACTATCATCGTGTTCTGCAATGGAATCTGCTCATTGGTAGTGGAACTGATGCAAACCTTAAATCTATTGGCGGGTGACCATCGACGATCGGTGTGGATTGCGGAACCGTAGCTTGCGCGTGGCTTAGCCCGTCACCCAAAATCTGCAATTGAAGTTGTGTGATTGTTGGTGGATCAACCACATTCATCGATCTTTGAATCGATGAGATCTGACGGTCTAGACTAATTGCAGGATTGGAAATAATGCGTTGTTTAATTCTCCCTTATCGCTCCACAATCAATCCCTGCCCTTGATCTGGCGCTTGCGTATCCAACGGTCCTGATTTGTCCTGTGGGGATTTTGATCCTGATCGCATTTCTGCAATGTGATTTCCCTTCTGATCTTCATGTGCATCATCAGTTGTTGACATCAATGACAATACATCAATGACAGTATGTCCAACACATCCGACTGAGTGTCCATTGCTACAAAAATACCAAAGTACGCAAAGAAACTTAATATGTAACTTTTGCAAGTCAGTTGGGCATGAAGAGAAGGATTGTCATGTATTTGATTTGATGAGAGAGCGCACTTTAGATATGTATAGGATGCAAGAGGAAAATGTTGTGACAAAAGGAGGTGGTCCACAATATAATAATCATAGAGGATTTAATCCAAGAAACTGAGGAGGATTTTCCAAAGTTCGAGGAAGAGGAAATTTTTGCCAGAGGAAGTATAGGACCAATAATATGTTACAATTGTAATCAACCAAGACACTTAACTCGTGACTTCCCAAATTTGTGTAAAACTTGCACATATTGTAGAGCACTGGATCATGCGATAGAAGACTATCCTCAACTACTTGTGAAGTGGTAGGAAAGAGGGAATCAGAACCAGAATCCAAATCAGAGTGTACAGAAGATATCAATCGATAAATGCAATGAAGGACCTAGAATATCAGTTGTTACACATGGAGGAACTAGACTAGGGGTTGATGTGACGAATGGAGGAAGACAATTTGAGAAATGGGTGAAGAAATTAGCAGGGCCCATGTCGACGTTTGATCCTCAGCAAGAAAAGGAGATGTATCATAGGGAAAGAAAAGAGATACTAGTACCAGATTAGGTAGTATCAACATCATCTACACCTCATGTCTGTGATCGTACTATGCCAGAAAATCCACTTGAGAAGGTAAGCACTCTAAGAGAGTTTCTGAGAAGTTGCATAGAATTAATGAAAGATGAAACTGCACTAAATGCATTATGCGACAAGATTGGTCATTGTGCACAAGAAAGGGAAATTCCTATTGCACAGAGGGTAGTGAATCAAGTACTGCACAAGATCAACGGAGAGTTCAGGTTAAGTGCATAGATTGGGGAATATGATGTGGATAATATTATCTTAGAATTGGTTTGGATGTAAATGTGGTACAAAAGTAGACCTAGGAAATGATGGAGAAACCCAAGTTGATTTGGTCTCATGTTCAATTAAGGTTGGAAAACCAACACAAGATAGTACTAATTAGTTGATTGACAAGAGTACTTGTGAATATAGATGGGGTGCACAGTGTAGCAGATTTTGAAGTCATTGAGATCATGGATGATAGTCAGCCATATCCAGCACTAATGGGACTTGAATGGTCCTTTGATAATAAGGATATCATTAATATGAAGAAGAGGTAAATGATATTTTAGGTAGGATACTTGAAGGTTACCGCATCGTTGGATCTGACAGAAGGAAAGAGGTACATAGAGCCAACAAGAAGGAACAGAATTGACAATATGTATAACATGACTACGCAGATGGAGAAATAAGTTAAATCAACTACAAATGGCGTGCTAAGTTGGAGAAGCATTAGCTCGTGTGTGTCATATTCAGAGGAAGGTCTAGAACATTGACAGCAAATGATGCATGAAGTATCAACGAGACGATGTGCCTGCATAACTCGATCATTACGCTAGATTGGAACAGAGTTATGTGATCCACCCAAGTATGATGGATTGACTGATATCATCTCTTTTTTAAAGGCATTTGGGTTGTATATACACGAACAATAGAGACTGTTGGCATTAGATGTGGTCTTGAAAGCTACTACAACCAAATGGTGGGTTGCACACAGAGAAGGAATGGAAGATTGGTTGCAGTGTAAAAGACTAATGTAAGTAAGGTTTTGTATCAAGGTTGAGGATACTGCACATAAGTATACAAGATTAAGTGATCTAGCAAATCATATTGTGTAGTGCAAAAATAGATGGAGTTTTACATGAAAGGAGGAATGGATACACAAGTTTATACATACATTGGATAAGATCCCTAAGAACTGGTACTTGGAGCTAGAAATATGCAGAGAAATAGAAAACATGACGAATTGATTCAAATGTTTAAGGTAACATTCACTTTTGAACATGAATGCCCATTACTAAATGCAGTGTTGCAGATAATTAGAAACAAGATATTTTCAGAGGAAGGGCCGATGGAGGTAGTAGTTGTGTGCAGTGCGCATAGAGCTTCTATGAAAGTTCACGAGTTATTAGAATGTTACAATGTTGCTAAAGAAGAACACAATGAGGAAGATCCAGGGAATGTGTAAGTACCTGAAACTAAGGGGGAGCACGTAGTGGAAGGACCAAAGCTTGAATTCACCGCGTATGCATATACAATAAATACACGGAAGGTAAATATTGGGACGAAGGAAAAAACAAAGTTTGCGCAGATAGGAGACTATTGGAATGAAGAAACGGTGGAGAAGATTGCAGATTTATTGCCCGTGTATCAGGATCTATTCCCAACTACATTATCATAGATGAAGGGGATAGTGGGTGAGTTAGGAGAGATGAATGTACCTTTGAAACCAGATGCTAAGCCAGTGAGACATAGACCCTACAGGTTAAATTTGAAATATAAAGAGAAGGTGAAAGAAGAGATAGACCAAATGTTGGAATCAGGGATCATTGAACCAGTAGTGGAATCAGAATGGATAAGTCCAATGGTGGTACAAGATAAGAAAACATGGGGATCAGGATTTGTGTAGACCTTAGAAAGTTAAATGATGCATGTCTGCATGATCCATTTCCAACACCATTCAAAGATGAAGTACTAGAGAATGTAAGAGGGCAGGAGGCCTATTCTTTCACAGATGGATTTTCAGGGTATCATCACATTAATATTGCAAAGGAAGACATGTATAAGACTACTTTTGTAATAGTATCAGGAAGCTACAAGTACACAATGATGCCCTTTGGACTGAAGAATGCACCTGCAGTATTTTCAAGAGTTGTTATTGCATCTTTTAAGGAGTTTATTCAAAATTTTCTTGAAGTGTACTTATATGATTGGACTGTGTTTATTTTATTGAAATATCACATAGAAGTACTCGGGATAATGTTGGATAGGTGTAGACAATGTCAGATTTCACTGAATTTAAAGAAATGTATTTTTTGTGCGCCTTCTGGAATTTTGTTGGGCCATGTGGTATGTAAGTATGGCTTGTTAGTGGATCCTGCCAAGATTGTAGTTATTCTAGATTTACAACCACCTACATCAGTCAGGCAGTTGAGGGAAACACTGGATCATAAAGGATATAATAGGAAGTTCATTAAGGGTTATGCGCATATTACAACACCTATGGAGAAGTTGTTGAAGAAAGAAGCAAAGTTCCAATGGAATGAGGACTGTCAGAAGTGTTTCAACACATTAAAGTGGAAATTGGTGATCATGGCAATTTTGATCTTTCCATATTAGAACAAGGAATTCCATGTTCATGTAGATGCATTGGGAACAGTACTATCTCAACCGGGGGAAGGTGACATAGACCACCCAATTTATTTTGCAAGTAGGAAGTTGTCCATAGCAGGGAATAATTACACCACTACATAACGAGAAGGATTGGAAATGGTATATGCACTACAGAAATTTAGACATTATTTATTGGGTTATTGTTTTAAGATGTACACATACCACTCTACACTAAGATACTTAGTGAACAAGCCAGTGTTGGGGGGGATAATATGCAGATGGTTGTTGTTATTCCAAGAATATGATTTTAAGGTTGTTGTGAAACCAGGGAAGTTGAATGCAAGACCAGATCACTTATTGCGCATACTATCAGGAATCTAGATGACAGCTTGTCGGATGCACAGTTATTTGTAGTTACAATAGTGGACGACAACTTAGTAGACATTGTGCAGTTTTTAGGTACAAGAATGGCCCCATCAAATATGACAATTGCGTAGAAGAAACAGTTAGTAGTTAAAGCAACAGACTATCAGTTAATTGCAGGGAACTTATACAAGTTAGGTGTCGATGGAATATTGAGGCGATGTGTGTTAGAGCATGAAATGCCAATGATACTCTCAAAATCACATGAAGGAATCACAGGAGGACATTACACAGGTAAAGCAACCGTACAGAATATTTTGTGTGGAGGGCTTTGGTGGCCCACACTTCATAAGGATGCTAAAGAATAATGTCATACATGCGATGTTTTTCAAAGGGTGGGAAATTCCTTTACACCCACAGGTTATGTTACAAGCATTTGATAAATGGGTGATAGACTTTGTTGGACCAATCAACCCATCATGAAGAAGATCAGGAGCTAGGTACATAATCATTGCAATAGAGTATTTGACCAGATGGGCAGAAGCAACATCAGTCATAGACTACACCGTGAAGACTGTTGTGAGATTTATATTTGAGAATGTAGTTACATGATTTGGATGCCCGTGCATTCTACTCAGTGATCAAGGAACACACTTCTTGAATAAGACAATTGTAGCATTGACTGATGAATTTCAAATTCATCGTCAAAGGAGCACGCCGTATCACCCTCAAGACAATGGGATAGTAGAAGCTTTTAATAAAATTATGGATAATGCATTGTCAAAGATCTACAATGTAGAGAGAGATGATTGGGACATAAGAGTTCTTGGAGTATTATGGGAATACAAGACTACAAGTAAAAATTTGATAGGACAGACACCAATCAGGTTGGTATATGGGCAAGAAGAAGTAATGTTAATGGCATTTATTGTGCCTAGCTTGTGCATTGCAGCGATTAATGATCTCTCATATTCTGGCGCAGTAGAGGAGAGATTGTCACAGTTGTTACAACTTGAGGAAGATCACTTTGTCACAAGGTTCCATCACCAAGTTTATAAGGCAAGAGAGAAGGCATGGCACGATAGACACATTAAACAGAAAAAGTTTCAAGTGAGATACTTAGTATTACTCTACGACAATAATTTCATGCATCATCCAGGAAAGTTTTGAATGCATTGATTAGGACCCGATGTGATTAAGCATGTGAAGGAGGCAGGTGTTGCATAGTTGGAAACACTAAATGGAGAAGTCCTTGGAGGAATGGTGAATGGAAGTTGGTTGAAACTCTATAGAGACGGTCGACCACCTATGCATTAATTTGAATTGTGAAAGAACACATGTATCATAGTAGTTGTACTATAGTAGGGAGGTAAAATATGGAAAAAAAAAAGTAGAAAAAGAGGAAAAACAAACAGAAAGTAGAAAAATAAGAAAAGAAATAAAAAGTGGAAAAGGAAGAAGAAATACAAAGTTAGACAAGAAGAAGTACAGGAAATAAAGCAATAAGACCCACGCAGAAAAGGGGAGTATCGCACAGATAACAGAAACAAAGCAGAGGTAGTTAATTGTGCACGAAAGTCAAGCATGACATAGGACTGTTAAGGGCATTAAAGCACAGAAATGACAGTTAAAAAGCAATAATGACAAAATTTTATGGAGACGCGTAGCCATAAATAGAAGGTGTCACTAAGAATCGGGACAAACTGGCAGATCGAAGGAAGAATATGGTGAAGGATTTGGCATTAATGCCACAATAAGGAAAGTATTGATTATAGCCTTTGACCAGATTCGACACTTACGTTGGGTGCGAATGCAATTACATAGCTATGGAAGGGTTATAAAAGCACATAAGGGCCTCACACGGAAAGGTATTTGAATTTGATAAGAGTTGTGAGCGTACAGAGCAGACCGACATCATATTTATGTACAAGCCAAGAAGGACTTGAGATAAGAATGGGTCTAGACAAAGTATAAGATCATAGAAGAAGATATGCAATTGATCATGCAGGATTGGGATCCAGAGTGAAAAGTTCTAGGGGAACAAATGGAGCACACTGATGAAGAAGAAGAACAAGACAATGAAGAGGAAGAACTAACCGAGGGACATGGAAATGGGCGATGCAATGGTGCAGGGAATACGGCAAAGATAGGATCATCAATAGAAGAAGCACAAAAAACAGTCCCAAGAGCAGGGATCAAATGAAAAGGTAAGGGAAGGGCCCAGTCATAGTTGTGCACAAAAAGATGAAATTCCACAAAGTACCACTTGTTTATACTCTAACAGATGATGACATGGATAGAATCGACTACCAAGTATGGGATGTTGTAGAGGAGGTAATTGAAGAAGCATCATGGAAATAAGATGTGTTGCACAAGAAGGAGAAAGACCAGTGAGGATCACACTAGAGAGAGGCTCAGGTGAAGGATCATCAACAAGCCTGATTGAGGAAGCAGGGACTAAAACCTCACTCTTGTCAGAGTTAGCAGTCGGACACAGAGTGTTGGATATCGCATCAGATGCAGTCGAATTCTTGATGCAAGAACTGCAAGAGTAGGTGAGAGAACTAAGTCATCTAGACTTAGTCATTTCTCGAATGCGCATAGTAGTATTACAGATCTTGCAGGTTGGTATTGTGAAGGAGATAAGGTTCCATGTAGAATTAGCATGCAGAGAGTTGACCAAGGTGACAGACGAGAAGGAAGAAATGCAGCAAAAGTATACAACTTATTTACAAAAGAAGAGAGAGGTTGAGGAAAAAATTAAAAGAACGTTAAAGGAGAAGAGTGAGGCCAAGAAAAAGGCCGAGAAAGAACTAAAAGAGAAGGACAAGGCTGAGAAAATCACACACTGGATATAAATGGTCATCCAAAAGCTCGATAAGGAGATCCCAGAAGTACCAATGGTGGTTGAGGCCACAATGGAAGAACAGGTCTCAAGATTCAACGAAGTCATTAAAGGATTTTGCACAAAGATTGAAGACTTGCAATCGCATGCCACGCTAGGAACACCACTAGAGGAAAGGGTAGAAAGAGAAACAACCACTATGACCATGCTAGCAAATATCAAGAATTTGGATGAGGAATGTGCAAAGATCTGTGAGGAAAGTGTACACATATAGACAAACCTGGTGGAGGATCCAGTATTGAAGGTTGTGGAAGTGATGTTGAGGGATGCACAGGAAAAAGTGTAGAAGGCTTCGGAAAATATCAGTACGTTGCCACCAACAGAGTGCGTGACGGATATATTGGCACAAAGGCAGTCATACAATGAAATCCAAAAGATACAGGACCAGTAGAAGATCCTCCAACAGTGATTAGTGTCATTGTTGGATGAAGCATTAAGAGTAATTGGGGAATTGGAAGATGCATAAGGAAAGGTAAAGCAGGTAGCGCACGATAGCAAAGAAAAAATTACGATCGTAACTGTGTAGGTCGTAGAACATATTGTGGAAAAATAAGTAGAAGTCAGGAAAGAGGTCACAACAGCAAAATAAACCTCCCAAAATTTAATGGAAGCATGGAGGGGCACGACACAACAGGCCTAAGTGGCTCAGGATGAGCCACGCGTGAGTGTTGGGGGCCTATTGGACAGGAATTTTGGATACAATTTTGAGGAAAATCCTAAGTATGGAGGAGATGTGTAGCAACAAAAGAAAGAAGAGAAGGTAGAAGTGGAGTGTCCAGTAAAGGCACATTCAGGATTGAAGTGCGCAACAAAAGCATACTTGACATCGAAAATAAAGGGAATAAAGCAAGAGATTAAAGTGGGCGAAAAGGAAGGACAACAGTTTGGCATGCAAAAGTAGAGAGACGGGAAAAAGCAGGAAAAACAACAATAGGATAATGTAAAAGTAGCATGCAGACACAAAAGCAGGAAAAGCATGCTCGAACAACCAGTCAATATGAGTTGTAATGAGTCTGAATGAGTTGTAATAGGGTTTTGGGGATAAGCAAGTAGGGTTTTGAGCCCTAAATTCTATGTATCAATACGTAATGGGTTGGGAAGAAAGGGTTTTGCGAAGAGAGTGAGAGAATAGACAGAGAATGAGAGAGAGTCTATGTCTAATTATTTAGGGAGAAATTGTAGAGAGAGGCTTGCACTGCAGAGCATATAGGTGGGTTGGGGATTGATAACACGATGAATCTATTGTAGAACAATGTGCAAGCCTGGAATGATTACAGAAACCATAATAAAGAATCCAGGCGTTGTGGACGTAGCCCGAAGTTTGGGTGAACCATGTTAGCTCTGTGTCTCTATGTGTGTGATGTTCTCTAACGCACCTCTAGGTTTTATTGTAGATATATCTGCTAATTGTAAAATAGTAGGTGTGTGACAAAGATTAGATAAATGTAATTAATCCTTGTTCCTTTTTTCATGGCATTGATTGCAACTCTTAAGTCTATTAAAGTGTTTTCAATTGAAATTTTATTGATGTGGATCTGAACAATGGGACTATTGAGATCAACATAAATTTCCATAAAGATTTTACCTGACATTAGATCTCCTAGTTTACCCATAACTTCTATTGTTTGTGGATCTTTTTTCTTCCTTCCTGGTTTCTTTAAATGCAATTCCTTAAATGTTTGATCATAGATTGGAATGTCTTTGATTGCTTGCAGTAAAGGAATTTTAATACAAACATTTTTTAATTCATCTAATAGATCATATTCAGATTGTTTGATTTGCTTATCTAATTTTAACCTTTCTGGGAAAGGTGAAGATGTAGATAGTTGTGGTTGATCTATTGTAGAAGAAAAGGTTTGGTTTATTGCATCAGAACTATTATTGTTTCTTGTTTGATTAGGAGTTGCCTCCTCTAATTATTCTTCAATAATAATAGGATAATATTGTCGAAATACTTTACCTAATCTAAGATGAATATCATTTAAATCAAGAGGAGTAATCATATAAGTGGGAAAATTGTGTAACTTGGCATTGTAAGCCAGTTGAGCTACTTTATTGTTGGAGTATGGAATGGGTTGTGCAGGTACTTGGGTAGGCCTTGGAGGAAGTTGGTTTGATGGCAATTGCAATCATTGAGGTTGTGAAATTTGTGGTTTTTGTGGTTGGGTAACGTAAGATTGTTGAACTAATGGGAGGTATTGTGGATATTGATTTTGTAAAGGATAATGATAAGCAAGCATGGTTACATAGCTAGGTCCTCGTCATCCTTGTCTTCAAGGTTGGTTTTGAAATTGTTGCGTTGGTCATGCTTTCCAAGGAGGAATCAAATTTGGTTGGGGATATTGTTGATTTGAATAATAAGCATTAAATTGTTGTGTAGGGTCATGAGAAATACATGATGTTGATGATTTCCAAGCTCTTTTTGGTGCAACAAAACAGAGTTATTTTGTTACTTATTTATCTCCTTGGTACATTGCCTTGAGTTTTGGTAGTGAGGGGAAATTTTTTGTTTCATGATTTTCTGCACAAATACCACAAACATCAATAATATCCAAAAGATATTCCTTCAAAGGATGTTTCTTCCTACATCTTGCACAAAATATTGACAAAGCAACATTCTCTTCCTCTTTCTTTTGCTTAGTTTTCAATGTATCCAATTGAGAACTAATTTGCATTGGATCATTTTTTTATCTGTCACCTATCTCAATGCTTTTAGACTGGAAATGGAGGAATCAACTTGTAGGGTCATTTTAGTGGCAAGTCCCATTTTGGAAAATTGGGGTTAGGAACCTGTTGTGGACACAACAACCCCCCTTTACTTTTTCTTTTATAAACGAAAGGAAAGGGACCCCCTACTAAAATTTCAATCCTATTGTTTAATCCCCTACCGCTTGAGCCTAATGCTATCCCTTTTCCTACTTTGAGGGATTTGGGGGTTTTATCTTGATGGATGATTGTCTTTGATGGGTGAAGATTATTCCTCTTGATTTGATGGTTTCAAATGTCTTCATGATTGTTATTGGATTGTTATATTTCTTGACATTTTTATGATGGACTTGACACATTATCTTCAGACCTTTTGCTTATTTCGAAGTGCTTGATGATCTTATGTGGTTGCACGGTTTGATGTTTTATTGCAAGACTTGGACAGGGTTGTGGCTAATTATTTGTTGATTAACTAATTCAAATTTTGCATTCTCTCGCTAACATGTTATGTTTCATGACTTCATACTTATGCTCTTGCATAAGGATCCTACTCTTCAATTTCGAATTAGCATATGTAGTCTTAAGACACCCATCTACAGTCACCACGATGTTGTTCAATAAACTTAACACTCTCTTATAAGTTGATTTAAATGCATGGAATATATTGTCTATTGTATTTACTAGTCTTTTTTTATTGCATAGTTGATCTCATTTATTTTGTTTTGTAGGAGCAGGTTTGCAAAGCCACTTTGCTTGCATGATCACTCTAGCCTTGAGAGGCCTATGGGGAAATTTGTTGATCCTTTTCTAGAACCTTGACTTTGATCCTTACCGAGATTCCCCTTTTCCTGTTTCCCTTGGATCCACCTTTCCTACAGACCTATCCCCAAGCCTCTTCAGATTGATCTCTACTGGATTCTTCTTCTAGCCTTCCCTCTCTCTCGAAACCTAGGCCCAAGGCCTATTGGGTTTTCTCTTTATTTTCCTCTATAATTTTCTATAACCAAATCTCATAGTTGTATTCTTCCCATCAAGAGATTTCCAACGACTATAACCATACTTAAATCCGAGTTCTGGATTGAAATTTATGGCATCCCAAAGTTTCCTAAATCTTCACTCACCTTTCCACCTCACTGTCATGTGGCATCCACATGGTTCCCTCCCACTTGTGCCATCCTATGTGGTACCAACATGGTGTTGATGTGGCACCCATTACATGTCCTCCTCATCATCGAGATCTACCTGCTTCATTTCCTCACAGTGTTCTGATCGCATTCTTGATGACGACGTCATCGAGCTTTCTCGTTGTCAGGGGCCTCCTTCTCCATAGCACTTGTGCACTCTTGACTCCATCTCCAATGACAATGCACTCTTCTGATAGATCCAATGGATCTCGATAGTCGGAGATCAACGGTCCCTATCTCCTTGGCAACTCGAGTTAGTCGACAGTTAACCACCCACAACCTCGCTCAGTTTCCATGTTGGCATCCTCAAACACGTGGCACTACCACAACCTGCCACCCCTCCTTCATCGTCATTGGCGATCCCTCATTGTTAGCATCAGAAGTCACTCCTGGATTGTGACAGGAGAAGAGCCCAACACCCACCAGTTTTATGTCACAATAAGTTTAATGGACGATCAAATGGTTAGAGACCCAGGACGGAATCACTCTAGCTCAGGGACCGGGTCTGGTATGTAAAGAACAAAGGAGGTCTTGATCTAACTTTAGTCAGTGGGTTGATTGTAAAATGAGCAGGTAGAAGACTTGGTGAGAGGAGTGAGCAAAACTACCTTGGGCAACAGGCCTTTCAACAGTTTGCAGAAGAAAAACTCTAAATGCAAGATCCTCTTGGTTCAGAGTTTCAAGTAACTGAAGAGGTGACTTGACTGGATCCTCCAATTCCAAGTCATTCAGCATTGAGAAAATCACAAGACCGATTAGAGACAACGCAGTTGTTACAATGATCCAACCTACATCATCCTATAACAGCTACAACTCGACTGGATCCTCCAATTCCGAGTTGTTCTAATATAGTATGAACAAAGACATGGAAAGAAGCTGACATTCATAAAGCAAGAAGTCTCAGATGTTAATACATAACTAGAATAACCAATGCTTCATTAAAGCTTTTACAATCGAGAGCCTTTCTCAACCATCGATCCCACTTAACAAAAAATCAAAACTAAGTATATATATACTCCAAAACATTTTCCCAACATAGGCATCTTAGACTTTCAGGATGGGGCATCTCTTCAATCAAATCTGGCCTATACTCCTCCATCATACGCCATCTTAACTCTGCATGGCTCATTCTAAGGGGTAGTTGAACCCTTAAATGTTGAATTAGTGTGCGCAGACTTCCCTGGTGAGTCGAGGACTCGGCATGACTTCTGTGGAAAAAACCAGTACAGAGGACTACCGCGGACGGACTTCCTATCGGGACCTCCATACCCTACAATTAATGAGTGAGGTGAGGTTTCACCCACCCCCTCTCTTCTTCATTCATTCCAAGCAGGTATCAGGATCGAGATCAAGTCGAACCGGCACCTGGAGAACACGGTGCCCCCCTTTTGAAGCTCAAATCGACACCTTTGGCCCCCTTTGTACAAATTTTTCTATTTCCCCAAGTGACCACAGGCTGTGACCCTGCGCTTATCCTCTGGGAGCTTTTGGCGTTTCGGGGTTCGGGGTTTCGAGATGTGAATTGACGAGAAACCCCTCACCTTTTGAACTCTCGAATACCGAAATGCCGACGTGACTAGATCTTGCGCCATGCGTCCTTTGGATCGAATGGCTAAGATGACGTTGGCGTTTTGGGACCCTTCTCATTACATGGTGCGCGCTAGCACCTTTTCCCCAGGCCTGTTCCTCTGTGACTGGGCGTTATGATCGTGGGCTTGACCCTGGGCGCTTTCGACGTTTCGAGGTTCGGGGTTTCGAGATGTGAATTGATGAGAAACCCCTCACCTATTGAACTCTCGAATACCGAAATGCCGACGTGACTAGATCTTGTGCCACACGTCCTTTGGATCGGACGGCTGAGATGACATCGATGGTTTCACTATGAAAATCTCGAAAGGCCCCACCTATGACTCAGATCTTGCGCCGCGTGTCCTTCTGATGAATGGTCCCGATCCTTTCAAGATTTCTTGTACCAAGGTTCGCGATGTGCTTCTTCCTCAAATTCCCGATTGACCAAACTACGAAAGCACGGATGTGCGTCGCGTGCCCTTCAGATGAACGACCGAGATGGATTTGTCATTAAAAGGGGGGTTACCTCCATTCCCAGGCTCGCTTGATGTGACCTGGAGCTAGGACCATGGGCTCATCTTCAAAGGTGCCTTTGGCATTACGCATTTCGGCAATTTCAGCTGCAATGGATGGGAGATCCCCTGTCTCCTAAAATGCCTATCCTCGTAATGTCGATTGGCTGCCACCTGCCCCAACTGGGTTGGACGACCCAGACTTTGTCTTGAAATATAGGTGCTATCTCTTGTGCTATATCTCGAGCAACTTGGTAGCCCCGAAATCCTGATGACCTTCGATTCTGCCCTATAGATGGATCTCGGCCGCCGACAACAAAACTTGGCCCGCTCGCTTGACGTGTAGCCTGAAATGAGATTTTTTTGTGTTGTACTTGGGCGCTCCTCGTGCAACCTGAAGACCTGGGTACTCTTGTGCCCAAGAAAAAAATTGTTGTTAACACTCGTCATTGAGCGCTTCCTCGTAAACTTTCTTCTGCTATCTAAACATTCGATCACCATTTCCCAACGATGACCCTTCCCCAAACGAACGACCCAGATCTTCTTGCTTGCCAGATCAACAGTTGTTAGTGGCTCGTACTCTTCCTTTTCGTTAGTGATCCTTCATTGTCGGTGATCCCTCATCGTCAACGATCCATCGTCGTTGGTGATCTCTTGTCATTTTCACTCCTCACCAACCTTCCTTTTCCCGATGATGAAACTTCTAGATCTGATGGTCCATATATCATTATCATCACCTATGAGGAATCAAAAGTCCTCAGGCCTCCTTGTCTTCACAACCCCATCACTTGGACGCTTTGATAGCCTTCTCCCTTGATCAACAGTTAAGATTCAACAACCTGGCCTCCACTTTTAACGACCTACGCTAATCCCATGCAAATCACAAGTTGTCACATGTCACACCTCAGGACATGCTAACTACCATCTTGGCATCCTAGTAACCCTAACCAATAGAATCTAGGGGCCGTGGGACCTCGACTTATCTAAATACCTCTAAATTTGTCCATTTTCTAATCATACTATATCATTTTACTCTATTTATTTTTCTTTATTCTGTAAATATTTCTATAAATATTTTATTTTGATGTTGTATATTTATTTTATTCTTTTTTATTTTAATTTATTTTATTTTTATTTTATTTTGTTGACAGAGGATGACAGAAAATGCTGAAAATAGACACCCACGGATTTGGGGGGGGAATTGGCCATGACAACTTCTGGAAGCCATATATGGAGCTCCGAGCAACAAAATCAGGCCCAGAAGGGCTCGATGGAAAGATAGAGGAGAGAAGAAAAGTCTGGGGTAAAAATTTCTAGCAGATTGAGAGAAGAAAAGGTTTGAAAATGCAAGACACAAAAAGAACCCAAATTCAAATGAAGAACCAGATATGTAGACTTCAAACAATCATATCTTGAACTGCAAGCAAGGGAATGAAGCCAGCAATAGCTCAACGGAAATTTGAGACGGAGGAGAAGAAGAAAAAATAATATTACTCAGCAGGCAAAAGTCAGAAACTCCCAGAAACTTCCCATGTACAAAAGATAATGCCAATGGGCAGAATCAATGATTGTTTTTTAACGAATATCATTTGTAAACTGCCATAGGGAGAATGTAACCACTCAGGGATCTCTTCATATTATGTTTGTAACTCCCACATCTAGATTTTCGAAATGTAAAAAAATAAACTGGGGGGGAAATGAAACAAACGGGAGTCATGAGAATTCTGAGTCTTTCTCTTGTCTTATAAAAGAGAACTCATAGTAGAGAACCAGGACTTTTTCCCTTTGTAACAAATGATGGTACTATTACTTATGAGTAATAAAGAGCAAGAGGAATTTTGGAATTTTGTGATGTTGATGGATGTCTTGGAGACTATTCTTTATGCATTTATCTTCTAGTTGAGTAGATAGGACTCTGTTGTGTGAATTATGTATGCACTTTGTTTTGTTTTTTTATGTTGTCACATGTTTCTATATGGGTACAGAAATGATGTTATAGGTGTATTGTGCAACTATTTGTCTATAAATATGTAGCATTGTTGCTTTCATATACCATTTGAATACATGAACTATTTCTTGTTCCATAGTGTTATCTTTTGATGTACTCATTCTTTTATCTTTGCTCACACGATAGATTAGAAGTAGTTAAGAGTAGATTAGTTTCCTTTTAGATTAGATTAGACTTAGGATTATTTAGAATTCTTTGGGAGGCAATTTGTTGTCTTTCCCCTTTTATTTTTTTTTAATTTTGAGCAGCAGCGGGGCCCATAAACTCACGGAAACACTACACCAAACGAGAGTGGGTCTAATTGGGACCTACCATTGGGTGTTCTCCCTCATCTGTTTGATAGGCCATTCGGACCCGTCAATAGAAATGGCGCTAGAAGGAGGGTCAGATGACAAGTTGAGCTTGTGGAGTCGTTATTGTTAATTATTGTTTTAATTTATCTATGGCTCCATCTGTTACCCATGATTTTGGTCGTCATGATGATGTATTGATGATGGTGTACTCAGGATCTTCATAAGAACTTTCTTCTGAGAAAAGTTACTTTCATCTCTTCACAGAAACCTCATTTTTTAAGAAGGTTCGCAGGCTGCTAATATATTTGGCTGCGAGAATGACCCATTCTCGCAGGCTGCCTTAAGCCAGGGTGCGAACTTCTCGCACTATGTTGAATAGCTAGGGTGCGAACTCTTCCTAAAGCAAGGAAAAAGATGAATTCTCGATGCTTCTAGAAGGGAATCTTCTAGAAGAATGGGTTGGCATTCGAATGGTTATCCTAGTACTGGATTCCCTGATATTTTGGGATCATTCTTATCCAATTAACTAATTCATTCTCTCCTATATATTGAGGGAATTCTCATGGAAAAGGTTAAGCAAGATTCATTGGAGAATTGGTGAAAGAATTGTGTGAAGGACTGAAGCTTGAACAGCAGCTTGGAGACTCCAGCAAGTCTATCAAAAGGAGTTGATCTTCTTCATGCAAAGATTGAGCAAGTGTGTGTGTCGGATCCAGGAGCCATCGAAAGGAAGTTGGCGACATCAAAGCTCAGGTTGTAATCTTTACTTTCCCTTAATACGATACAATGGCATGTCCCTTTACCATAAAGCTATTTCCACTTTATTGTATAATTCCTTGATCATATACATAGATTGATTGTTGAATAGATTGTGCTATCTTCACTTTGGTTGGTTTGTGTTGTCTTGGTCTTGGCTGCACAAGAGCACTGGAGTGAAGCGGGAGAAACAAAGACCATAGGAAGCGATAATAAGGTATGTTATTTGTTCTTGCCTCCTAGTTAATTCAATGGTCAAAATCTAGAGAAAGAGTCATGTCCCGACTTTCTTTGTTCTAGATCCAGGTGGATCTAGGGAGATCTGTTAGTGTCCGCACCTACCGATTAATCCGATAACAAAATTGGCGACTCCAATGGGGAACAATCCATTTTCTTTGTGGATTTTGGTATTTTTCTATGGCCATTTTCTCTTGTTTCACTTTTCTCCTTTCCTATCAATCTCTGAGTCTTCAGGATATCCTGATAGACCCTCTGGGTCCAGAGGCCTTTTCTAATTTTCCTTCATTTTCCAAAATTTGACTAGTTTCAGAGGTTCTCGCACTGCACTTCACTGTAGCCTGCGAGAATCCACAGAGTTCATACTCTGCCTTTAGGTTGCAGTGCGAGGTTCTCGCACCTTGCTCAAGGGTCACCTTCGAGAATCACCGATTCTCGCACTGTGTAGTATTGCCAGCCTGTGAACCCATTTTTTCAAATTTTTGGATTTGAGTTGTGGCATATTCAATTGCCCAGATCAGTCTAGGTGCCTCATAAGAGTTTCTTGGACCATTGATTGGTGTCTTTCTTGTCTTTGTTTGCGTGCATGAACAGTCTTAGGATTGCAAGGTTCTTCTTGTCATTTTTGTCTTGACTTTCGTTTCTTGACTTTTCTTGGCACAACCATTCTCTCTGATTTCAAAATCTGAGTGTGTTTGATTAGTTAAGAACCAGTGATTGGCTGAAAGTTGAGTTGCTTGGTCTTTTCTCATTTGCTTATTGTTTGCAAGATCATTTTTCTTATACAATTGAAAAGACTATCTTGGTTTGCTTTTTATTTTCGCTTTCATTGAAATATTGGATTGGGTCTTTATTATTGCTTGTTTATTGGTTTTTTATTTTCTGTACTCTCATTGGCATAGTGAGGGTCCTTTTTGAAAAGTGAACAAAATTTTTTCTTTCAAAAAACCGTTTTTGTCTTTGAAAACATTGAAAATCAAATTGTTGAAATTGTTAAAAAAGAAGCAATAGAGTATTGTTCTTTGATGCGTGATTTGTTGCATTTGCATTTTCAAGGAAATTTTACATTGTAGTTCAAGGTTGATCTGGAAAATTTTCTCTTTCCCTCCCATACATAGGATTCATTGAACGAAAAGTGATATATTTCATTCTCATCCATGCATTGTTGGGTCAGAGTCATACAACATAAGTTTCATTTCTGTTTCCTTTGAGTAAACAACAACTCTTAATAACACTGCGTAATCATAAAATTTATCTAATAACTCTTTTTTAGGGCTCTATTACACCAACATTTAGCTAAGCTAGCGCTTTGGAGTAGGAAGAGAGATACACTCTCCAAAAGCTCAAAACACACAATAGCATCTTGTGTTAGGGAGTGTTAAATTCCATTTGCAACATCATGTCCTGGGAAGCCCTTCTCACACAAGGGTCAAGCACGAGGTCGCATTGATATTGGCAGAGTTACTCACCCTGCTTTGTTGGTATCAGTGTAGAGATTGCACGTATTACGGGGATCACTCGGAGGTATACCCACAATGATGAGTGGAAGCCTTTTGAGTTGATTTCGGGCTAGATACCCTGC
>ML778153.1:1209345-1227669 GCA_009831015.1 Picea engelmannii
AGGTGACTGTGGAGGGGAAAGTCTTCACGGTACCTGGAATTGACGTTGACCAAACTCACTCGGGCTCCTTGGAGGGTATACCCACGATTATGTGTGGGAGCTTGCACCAGGGTGTAAGTCTGTTAAGCAGGTCGTCAGCGTAAATTTCCACCCTAGCCCTGCCCCTTCTCGTCTCATTGTTGCGACATTGGATTTCATCACCAACTAGTGGCTTCGAAATTAGAAGGTCTTGTTTGCTTGGTGTTGTTTCCTAGATTTTGTTTACTAACGCGTGTTGTTTGTTTCTCAAATTTGACCATAGGATTTTCTTCGTGAAGTTTGTTACTCATTTACAATAGCTCCCCCACGTTGTTCACGTAGAATGCATGGTTTATCTCCATAGCATCTGGAAGGTTCTCAACCCTTGCCTACAAGTACACCTGAGGGCTCTCCTCAGCAAAGTGAAGCCACAGTCATCACCACACCACAAGTGGAACGAACTGACTCTCTAGAACGTTTTCAAATTACAAATACTCGAGAGGACTTTCAACTTCACCCTGATTCTGAGAGATGTTTTATGCGAGCAAACTCTTCCGGAGACTTAATTGTTGTGTATTTTGGATCTCCGTCTAGACCTGGGGACCAAGATCCTTTTTGGTCTACGGGCGTTTTTCAGCGAGACCTTTTTGGTCCAGGTTCACCTGTGATTTCCGAGATCAAACCCCCTGTGATTTCTGAAATCTCTGATACAAAAATAGTACCAGTGACTACCACTTATCACTTTACCATCCCTGCCAAAATGGCCCATCTTGCAGCTACTACGAGTGTTCCAACCAGGCTTAGTGCGGTTAGTCTTGCTCCCATCAATACACCGCGAACGCCCAACGTCACCCCGACACTACCACCTGGATACCATGCGTTAAATGCTTCCATTCCTACTCCTGTGCAAACTCCGTCCGGCTCTCCTAGTGGTCCTTCTTCATCTAGGCATTTTATTCCCGGTTTTGTCCCAACACTCCCTCCATTTCCTTTTGGAGGACCTTCTTCGTCCTCTACTAGCAATCCTAATCCTCATGGAACTCTTCCATCATTCACTCCAAATTATAAGTTTCTGGTTGGTGGACAATTTCACCAAGGTGGTATTACACAACCCCCTCTCAGTGGGCAAATCCCAATTGGAACATTACCCCCAATTGGAACACCACCTTCGATGGGAGGACCAACCCCACCTTATGGGAAAAACATACCTCCGTCCTTGGCCCAGTATTGGAATCAGTTGATACAAAATCCTCCTCAATCGACTGGGGGGCAGTAGTTTCCAGCTGCGTCAGTAACACCCCCTAGTATGGGCCAACCATATCCAGGTTTGTTCAATCCCATTTGGGGAGAAAATGCTCAAACTCAAGCCCTTGTTCCAGGGTATAATTCTATGAGCTACTATCCTCTCCAACCACCACTGAATATGCCTGGGTCTTCACATTATATGCAGACTGCTTATGGTCCTACTAGTTTTTCGACAGGGCTTCCTCCCCAAAGCCACCAGTACCCGCAAGTGAATCAACAATTACCCTTTCTCGCCACTTTGGATTTGCCGGATTTGTCAAGAATTTTAAATGATCCTATTCGTCACTCTCCCCAATGGCTTTTTATTCCATCCGAGCTTCCATCGGACATTCCTAAATTCGATGGAAAAGTGGGAGAGGACCCAAACAATCACGTTATGACTTTTCACCTATGGTGTTCATCCAACTCATTGATGGATGACTCTATTCATTTACGTCTTTTTCAACGAACCCTTACCGGTTCTGCTGCGAAGTGGTATATTGAATTGCCACGCAGTTTCTTCTCTGATTTCAACACCTTAGCTATGGCTTTCCTTACGCATTACCAGTTACTGATCTGTTATGATACAGGGACCGAGATTTTGACTTCCTTCAAACAGACTAAATGCACTCATATATCTGATCACATCCATGAGTGGCGAAGGAGACGAAGTCTCATTAAACTTGAGCTTCCTGATCAGTTACTGGCAAAATGGTTTACAAAATCATTTGTGAACGAAATCGGTAAGGACATTGCCATGGGTGGCGTAGTCACGGAAGAGTAGGCTATAATTTGTGCTCAATATCTTGACCTCATTTACTCACAAACGGGAACCCTTTATGATTTACTACCTGACTTACCTCGTCCTAATACTTCCATCACTTCAACTACTCCAGTTGCCTCGCATGCAGTTAATGGTGTGATTGGTACTACACAAGCCCAATCACATTCCGCTTCAAGTACAACCCCTAAATCTGCTTCTTCTAATGTTCAAAATGCTCCATCTCCTGACACTCCCACCAGCAAGACTTCTGAGGTAAATGCAGTCCAATCTACCCCAGCCGGTAAAAACAAATCTAAAAATGGGAGAGGCAAGAATAAGGAGGGAAAAAATAATTCTCAAGCAGAGCAAACCAAAACTACCCCTGTTGACGATTGAGATAAGCGCAAACCACGATACCCTTTCCTTATCTGTGGTGATGATCACTACATGAAGGATTGTCCACGACGTGCCGAGGTCACTAAGTTCCTTCAAGGAGCTCCAAAACCACCTGCACCGGCTGTCTTGTCCCAACCCTTCCCGTCTCAACAACAGGCCCAGTTGGTCATTCATGACCAACCCTCCTCTTCTACTACATCATATGTTTTGATGTGTACTGGTGATTCTAAGCAGAACAACGTTGCACTCACTACTCGAGCCAAAGATTATTCTCCCTCTAAGGAGAAGGTTGACGATTTACCCCCTTCTTGGGTAAAACCCTCTCCAGTGACTCCACCTACTAACGGTCCTCTTCATCTCGAACCACCGAGCCTCGACACAGTTCTGCGACCCCCCCCAAAGGGTGTCGTTCGAAAATCGGCTTTCAATCCTCATGCTCGTGCGGCCCAGAACTATAGCATTGTTGAAGATCTGGCCCAGGCACCTTCTGTGATGTCATCCCTTGAAGTCCTTAAGACTTGTCCTGCACAACGAAAGGCACTGTTGAAAGCTATCGGTGGAATCGATCCGACAGATACGAATTTGATTATCTTTGACTTGGAAGATCACATTCCAAGGTTACCCCCTCAATTTGCGTTCGAGATCCAAGTGGTTGTCTCTGACAAAAACATTTGTCGAACCGTTATCAATGAGGGTGCCTCGACATGTGTTATGTATCTTTCTTGTTGGAAAGCCATTGGCTCTCCTCCTTTGAATGAATCCCAGAACAGTCTTAAAGCATTCAACGGCTCTGGTTTTAAGCCCTACGGTGTCCTTCCTTCGTTGCCCATCACATTGGAAGGCAATACGGTCCAAGTTGAAGCGGAAGTCTTTGACACTCCCCTTGATTATAATCTTCTGCTTGGTCGTAGCTGGATCGATTCCATGCGCGTTGTTGTGTCGACCCTTTTTCGTGTCATGCATTTCCCTTGTCAATGAAAGGTTGTTACCGTCGACCAACTATCCTTCTTCAATTCTGATACTCGTACTGGCAACGTACCGTTTATCGCTAAAACCCCACCGTGTTATGAGAACGTCGGTGTAGGCCTTTTAAAGGACTCCTCGTTAATGGGTACTTTCCCCATTCCACCACCCGATGTTCCACACTCGTTAGTTGCTTCTATCAACATGATCTCCATCGTGCCTCACGAACTTCCTGCGTCTCATGACCCCTGGATAGTCCCTGACCCTGGAGATCATCTTCGTTTCAACAACGCAATGTTGTTAAGTTCGATTGAATTTGCCTATCAAGCGACTCAATCGGAAACACCTTCTACTCCCTCTCTTGATGAGTTGTCTCCCGATCCTTTTCATGTTATTTTTCCCACCGACGAGATGATCATGTCCGTCATGGAGGATACCCCTTGGGATGATGGGCATCATCATTCTATCCTCTTTCTGGAGAAACATACTCTTGAGAACTACCAACGGATTTCGACTCTGTCGACCGTTGTTGTCATCTCGACGGTTCCCGAGTCTGCACATGATGTGTTTGCCGAAGGGAACTTAAGCAATATTCCGCCCACTATTCCCATTGACATATCCATCAAACCTGGGATTGTCAAAAATGTCCATATAGGAGCTTCATGTTCTTCCGACGAAATCGTTACCTACACATCTCTATTCAAATAATTTTGTGACAACTTCGCCTGGAGCTATGAAGAAATGCCAGGTATTGACCCTGTGATTGTCATACCTGAGATAAAGACATACCCTGGCGCTAAACCCATCCGGCAACGCCTTCGTCTAGTTCACCCACATAAAGTGGTTGCTATCAAGCTCGAAGTCAAGAAACTTCTTAAAGCTGGCTTTATTTATCCGGTGGCTCTCACAGACTGGGTTTCCAATCTTGTCTCGATTGACAAGAAACAAGGTACCATTCGGGTATGTGTTGATTATAGGGATATTAACAAAGCTTGTCCCAAAGACAACTTTCCTACCCCCTTCGTCGATCAGATTGTCGATGATTGCGTCGAAAGTGAAATCTTCTCTCTCATGGATGGTTTCTCCAGCTATAATCAAATCAACATTCCTCTTGAGGATCAACATAAGACTGCTTTTATTTGTCCTTGGGGTACTTTTGCCTTCCGGAAACTTCCTTTCGGTCTTAAGAACGCAGGCGCAACTTTCCAACGCGCTATGTCTTATGCTTTCCATGATATCAAGCACATCGTTCAACCATATTTGGACGATTTACCCACTCATTCAATGTGCCAAGTCGATCACCCTACCCACCTCCGAGCCATTTTCGTTCACTGTCGATTCTATCGTATACGTTTAAATCCTCATAAGAGAATTTTTTGCGTAGAATCCGGCCGTCTTTTAGGTTTTATCGTTTCACGTCAAGGGATTTGGGTGGATCCTTTAAAGGTTGAGGCGATCCTTAATCTCCCTCCTCCTTCTACACTTCGCCAGTTGCAAAGTTTGCAGGGGAAAGAAAACTTTCTTCATCGTTTTATCCCAAATTATGTCGAATTATGCCGAGATAACTCGTGGATTTACACGGCTATTAAAGAAGGATTCAGAGTTCATCTAGGACACCATTGCCAATAATTCTTTTGAAGCTTTGAAGTTGTCCCTAATGCGAGCTCCACTTCTTTTTCCCCCCGATTACAGTCGCGATTATTTCCTTTACCTTGCTACTTTGGATTACACCATTGGCATGGTTCTCATCCAAGAGGATGATGCTCACGACGAACATGTTATTTACTACTTGAGTCGAAGTCTCACGCCAACTGAAATCAAGTATCAACATGTCGAGAAACTGGCCTTGGCTGTTTTCCAAGCCATCCAACGCTTCCGGCACTATATCCTCTCATGCAAGACTACAGTGATTTCACATTGCAACCCTATGCAACACATTCTCACTCGTCAATTGCTAGGGGGAAAGTACTCCAAATGGATTGTGATACTCCAGGAGTTTGACTTGGAATTCAAACGCGCCAAATCCAAGAAGTCCTTAGTTTTTGCTCAATTGATATGCGACTTTCCCCATTCTGCAACGAAAAATGTAGCAGCAGATTCATTACCCGATGAATCTCTTTTCCTTATTAGCACTGATAATCTTTGGTATGGGGATATCATTATATATCTCCAAACCCAGACTTTCCGGCCAACTTTGTCCAGTACTGAACGACGTCGCATACATTATCAAGCTCATCAATACATTATCCTCGGGGATACTCTTTATCGTCGGGGGATTGACTCAGTTTTTCGACGTTGCATAACGTTCGACGAAGCCGAGAAAGCTCTGAATGACTGCCATTCTGGAGCATGTGGTGGTCATATGTCTGGGTATGCTACTGCCCAAAAGATCTTACGTGCAGGGTATTTTTGGCCTTCTTTGTTTAATGACTGCATTATCATCGTTCAGAAATGCCATGCCTGCCAGACCTATAATCAGAAGATTCGGTCACCTCCTGCTCCTCTTCACCCTGTGGTCTCAGTTGGTCCCTTTGCAAAATGGGGCATCGATTTCATGACATGTCACCCTCACTCGGCCGGGGGGCATGGTTACATTATTGTAGCCGTTGATTACTTTACGAAATGGGTCGAGGCGATGTCGATATTTGACAACACTAGAAAGACCGCATCCTTATTTATTTTTAATCACGTCATAGCTCATTTTGGTGTTCCCCAAGCTATCGTCACTGATCACGGTAGCCACTTTAGGAATTTTATAATGTCTGAACTTACTGAAAAGTTGGGTCTTCGCCATGATAACTCAACACCCTATTATCCACAAGCCAACGGCCAAGTCGAAGCAATCAACAAAGTTCTCATAACTATGCTCCGACGAATGATAGGGATTCATAAAACAAGTTGGCACACAATGTTGTTTTCGGCATTGTGGGCGTATCGGACATCCGTCAAGTCCACTACTGGGTTTACACCTTTTCGGTTAGTCTATGGTGTGGAAGCCATTCTCCCTATCGAATGTGAGATACCCTCTTTAAAACTAGTTGTTGAACTCCTACCCAACACTTCTGCTGAGGAAGAACGTCTTTTGTATCTTATGCGATTAGACGAAACTCGACGTGATACCACCTTAGTCATAGAAGCTCAGAAAAAACGTGTCAAGGCCCAATACGACAAGCATGTCAAGCCTCACGTTTTCTCCGAAGGTGATCTTGTTCTTCTCTATGAACAAGATCGAGATATATTAGGAGCTGGGAAATTCGAACCCATGTGGCGAGGTCCTTATATCGTTCGACGAGTTTTGGAAAAAGGAGCTTATGAGTTGGTAGATTACGATGGTATCCCTTTGAGTGAACCCAAGAATGGGTTATACTTGAAGAAGTACTATGCATAAACTCATCTGTACACAAGTACTTGTATTTTTAATGTATCATACTTTTTGTGTGTTACTATAGTTTTCTTTTGTCATTATCTGGTCTTTGCCCTTATGTGACATTGTGTTTGATTTCCAGATGTCGGAGTCTTCGCTACCCTATATTGGCTTTGTTGATGGCGCTATTTGTAGTACTCAGAACCTTGCTTCCGCTGCATGGGCAATTTACGCCCCTACAAACGAACTTGTCTCCTTACGAGATGTGTGTCTCGGTCGTGCGACCAACAACATTGCAGAGTATAGCGTCGTTATTGAATTATTGGTTGATGCTATCTCACTCGAAATTCGTCATTTGGTTGTGCGACTTGATTCGCAGCTTGTAGTACTACAGTTAAGTAATGTCTACACTATTTGAAGTCCTACTTTGTTACGGGTGTATTTGTGAATTCGCCTCTTGGAGCGTTATTTCGATTACATTGAATATCAACATATTCCTAGATGTCTAAATACATTAACATATGCATTGGCTAATTATGTATTGGACAGACATTTGAATCATTTATAAATCAATCACATCAATGTTCACACAACACATGATAAACCGATAGAATTCGTCTGTATATATAACGATCAAAAGAGTTTTTTACAAAAAGTTTATCCGAAGACCAAAATGTCAAAAACTGAAGCTCATAGCTTCTACAAAGTGACGTCATGGATGACGTTCACGGTAACACACGACTGTCCGAGCAACCCTACGGAGCAGTCGACTCATGGATGTTGATACTCCTATAGTATGACGTTGATCGCGTCGTGGAACCTCTTCTAGAGGCATGTCTGGAACATCTGTGTTCAGGCCCTCTAGATTTTGTTCCACCACCTGATAATCCTCGCCATATTGTGGCGTTGTCGCTACCTCTCCTCGTCGCTGAATGGGAGAAGTACCAAGAGGTCGGTACAATCCAACATCTATGTTATCAAAAATGAATTTTGTATTAGTCTTTGGATGAACATATAAAACAAAAACATTTGAATATGATAAAAATTCACAAAACATTTAAAAAGAGAAAAATATATGTACTTCTTACCAAGGTCCCCCCACTGAGCATCCTCTGACAATACTAAGTCCATATCTCCTCGGAAATCCAACCCGGCATAAGCATAGTCATCAACCATCAACATCTATGGTTGAAGCCAGTCAAAGAAAGTATCATCATACTTGATGATCGGTCCTGCTACGTGCCAGGGCATGAGCCGACACCATCTCAGCATCCTTGGATCCCTGGGAGCCAGTAAATTCCACTCCATCTGTAGTCTCAGTAAGGGAACCTTCTCAAGGAATAAGGACACCAACAAAGATCCATACCCGAATTGCTTCAGGTTGCCTCATCTGCACTTGGTCAACTGTTTTTTTATACTGCGAAGCACAGCATCTGCCCAGTTGAATACCCGAGGTTCAGCACACTCAATAGCATACTGGAAGTAACTCTGTAATTCCATGTGAGGAGCAGAACTCCCAGCCACTCGAGCTATGGTCAATAGGATAGTACGGAGGGTCAAATCTCGTACCCCCCAAATAGCTACTTTTCATTTCTTTCTCTCAACCTCGGGAACGCAGTGTAAACGGCAGTACTCACTCATCTGCAGCCCACCACCTCTACTACTAGTCAAGCTCACATAGTGCCCGCGTTGTGACAATCCAGTCAAAAAGTAAATGTCCTCAATATCTAAGGACAGTGTGTGGACCCCCACATTAAATACCTGCTGATCAGGGTCCCACATACGCACCAGGTACTCTAACAACTTGACTTGGGCCCTCATACCCAGGATACGAAAGTACTTCAAGAGTCCACAGTCTCTCAAAGTAGCAATAGTAGGTGGATGATTTTCGGCCATTGCATTGTCTTCTTCGTGCTCCCTTTCGCGCCATTCAAGCACCATTTTGATGGCCAATTATCTGCATAAGAGGCACAATAAGAAGTTTAGCAACTTTTTTCATGATTTGATTCTTGTTCATTGGGTAAATTTAAAAAAAAAAATTGAGCTTTGCGGTTCTCCCAGGTGCCATTTGGGCACAGTGCAAGAACCTCACAGGCGGCTTTAGGCTCACCTGCGAGAATGCCCCATTCTCGCAGGTCCCGTGTAGCCTTCCTGCGAGAATGGCAACGCGCAAGTAGGGCTTGCAAAATCAAATGAAAAATGACATTTTAACCAATGAAATTGCAAAATTAAACCATGAAAGTGTTAAGGACAAAGAGCCTACCTTACTGTCGTTGACGGCTCGCTGAATGGACACTCATAGCTCCTGCAATCTGACGTTGAACTTGGAGGGTAAAAGAGGGTTTTTTTTAGCTCAAATAGTGGAAAGGTAAAAATGATATGGTAAAAGAGTTGTTACTCCTTTTTTATTTACTTTTACTATGTCATTTGATTTTTTATGATTATTTATCTATTAAACCCTAATCCCTAATGTCCTTTTGAGTGTAATTTTTGTAGGCATAATGAATTCAAGGTTCCTATGCAGGGATGCAGATATATTTTTTTCTTTATCATTGTATGTTTTGATTATTTTTTATGGTTTTTTGTATAAAACCTCGAGCGTGGTTTTTGTCCGTTCTTGTGCTCGCAAATACATGAGAACACGATTGAGCATACTTTTATCACTTTTTCGGGCTCAACAAGGTTATACGAAAAAGAAACCCCCCTGGAGTCCTCTTTAAGCTCTTTTCAGACTCTCTAAACATGAAAAGATAGCCGAGCGACCTTGCTATTTTCACGCTCGATAAAGTATTTGAAGTAAGCGTCTGATGAGCGGTAATTTATCTCTTTTTCGGTCTCATCCAGACTATTTTACGAAAAAAGAACTGAGAGAGTTCTCTTTTAAGTGTTTTTCCAAACTCTATAATCATGAAAAACCTTCGAGTTTTCTATCTCTGAACTCGTTAAAAAAACATTGACAGACCCGTAATGGGACCGAACCACTCCTTCTTAGGGTTCGTTAAACATACTCTGATGGACTCGTCCAAAGGATGAGATTATATCAACAAGCATATGTTATCCTCCTCAAGCTTGCGTAAAAATAAAGAGGTACTCGCCAGAAATGGTGGGGGAAAATTTGGGAAAGGGATATGTTTTCATCTTCGTATTGATTGGCAGTAAGTGTCGCTCTTGAAAATGACACCCCCTATTCATCATTTGAAGCCGGTTTGGGAAATCCATTTTCCTCTCATTCGATTTGCTACAAGGTCATTCCCTGTTTCATCTTTGAGTCAATGTTGCCAAATCATTGGTCGTGTCGTTCATATGTTCAAGAGAAGGCCATCTGCAGTTGTTCATTCTCTCTGTGTCAGCCTTCCCTGTGTCCAATCCAATTCACGTCATACTCTGTTTCACCTTCAAACTCTGTTACTCATTTAGTTTCATTGATGGGGGATACATCAAGGCCCTCCTTTGATGAGTTTTGTTCCGTCGACTTCAGCTCATTATCCGGAATCAAGACTTAGAAATTATTTGGTACCTTGGAGCTTGCATCCCTCAATGGCAAGTTTCCTCGCTTTCGACAGTGGGTTTCCATCATTGACCCCTGATCGAAAGATTCCATTGGTTGTTCGACTTCAATTCATTCATTCACACTGGATGGATTGTACTAGGGTACCTTGGGAGTCATTGACATCAATGGTGATTTCCCTCGCACTTGTTAACAGTTTCATCAATGACTAGTAATCAAGTGGTTTCTACCATGTTCGACTTCAACACATGTAATCACATGGTAAGATTCGTACTTTGGGCGACGAGATTGAAGACCTTGGATATCATCTTTTTGTCCAGGTTGCGATGGAGTATGTATAATCTGTGACACATAGATCCACTGTGTATGTCTCGTGGCTATGTCGTCTCAATTTGATTTTTTCGCATAGATCCACAGTGTATTCCTGGTGGCTATGCTATATTTTGACGGCATGAATCCACAGTGTATGATTGGTGGCCATGACCCAGGTCTACAATTGTCATCAGTCTATGATCTGAGTATGGGAATGCCTACCTTAGAATTGGTATATATGATATTTTGCAGATGCTTGGTTGTTTGCAGGTTTCTGATTAGGTGTGCTCCTGGTTCCCGACATACACATGCAGCTTACAAAGTATTTCGGCTGTCACTGATTCCAACCTCATACTTTGGGGGGCATTCTGTTACCCATGATTTTGGTCATCATGATGATGTATTGATGATGGTGTACTCAGACTCTTCATAAGAACTTTCTCCTGAGAAAAGTTACTTTCATCTCTTCACAAAAACCTCATTTTTGAAGAAGGTTCGTAGGATGCTAATATATTTGGCTGCGAGAATTACACATTCTCGTAGGCTGCCTTAATCCAGGGTGCGAACTTCTCGCACTATGTTGAATAGCTAGGGTGTGAACTCTTCCTACAGCAAGGAAAAAGATGAATTCTCGATGCTTCTAGAAGGGAATCTTCTAGAAGAATGGGTTGGCATTTGAATGGTTATCCTAGTACTGGATTCCCTAATATTTTGGGATCATTCTTATCCAATTAACTAATTCATTCTCTCCTATATATTGAGGGAATTCTCATGGAAAAGGTTAAGCAGGATTCATTGGAGAATTGGTGAAAGAATTGTGTGAAGAACCGAAGCTTGAACAACAGCTTGGAGACTCCAGCAAGTCTATCAAAAGGAGTTGATCTTCTTCATACAAAGATTGAACAAGTGTGTGTGTCGGAGCCAGGAGCCATCGAAAGGAAGTTTTGACATCAAGGCTCAGGTTGTAATCTTTACTTTCCATTAATATGAAACAGTGGCATGTCCCTTTCCCATAAAGCTATTTCCACTTTATTGTATAATTCCTTGATCATATACATAGATTGACTGTTGAATAGATTGTGATATCTTCACTTTGGTTGGTTTGTGTTGTCTTGGTCTTGGCTACACAAGAGCACTGGAGCGAAGCGGGAGAAACAAAGACCATAGGAAGCGATAATAAGGTATGTTATTTGTTCTTGCCTCCTAGTTAATTCAATGGTCAAAATCTAGGGAAAGAGTCATGTCCTGTCTTGCTTTGTTCTAGATCCAGGTGGATCTAGGGAGATCTATTAGTGTCTGCACCTACCGATTAATCCAATAACACCATCCCAAATCTCTTTATGGAGGTGTTTTTATGGTACTATAACTCTCAAACCTCCTAGAAAGATTTCACATTTCTTGTTGCGACTTAGATTTGATGGCGAGAGTGAAATCTCTGCATCTGAACATGCTTTACATTTCTGGAAATTATGTTGTTCTCGCAATATTACTGCTAGAAATACCATTTACAGGTTGTTCACTCTCACATTTGCAGGACAAGTCAAGAGTTGGTGCGAGACTTTGTCGGCCTCCTCTATTCAGACATGTGAACAATTATGCATGAATTTTTGCATGCTTTTGAGAATTATGACTATGATAAATTGTGTGTAGAGTTATCAGAGCTTAAGAAGAATGAGGATGAATCTCTTGAAGATTTTGTTATCAGATTTACTCATCTTTGCTATAAGTTTCCTTTGGATGATAAGCCTTCCAATAGTGATATGATTTCTTGTTTAGTTTCTCTTACTAATGAAACAGACCAGGTTGTGGATGGATAATCTAAATCATGTTCCAATGTTCCTTTACATGTTGATTTAGATTTAAATGAAAATATTGTAAATGGTAATCCTTTAGTTGGACTTCATATGTCTGGATCTTTCTTTACTGTGGGGGATATAGATCAAATAGAAAAATATTTTTCAGAAGAAGTCTATGTGTCCTCCCACCACTCATTTCCCCCTTGCTTTCCTTGTGACGAAAAAGAGACCTCTTGTGTAGTAAATTCAAGTTCATAGTTTTCTATAGCTACACAAGAGGATGGTTTTTCTTATGATAATGAGACACTTCGAGTCACACTGATGGTTATGCCAGGATCTCATTATCCTCTCTCTTCTTTCCCATCACAAGAAATGGAGGAGGGAGCTATGGAGAAAAATTTGAAAGATGTTCATTCTATTAATGAATAAAATATGGACACACTTAACATGATACCTTCCTCACTATCAGATAAAGTGGAATTAAGTCATGATGATTTAGATTGTCCTAAGGTTTCAAATTCTTCTAGTTCAAGTGACATAGAGAATGATTGTTTTCCTATTACTGATAAATCATTTATCGAAACCTCTTGTTCTAATGATTATTATGATGTGCTCCCCTTTTCTAACTGTGAATGTGATTTGAAAGCTATTTCATATTCTCATGTTGTGCAAGAGAAAAATGACCATGCTGATCTTTTCACTTCATGAGAAAAAATCAACATACGAGACTTAACACTCTTATCACAATTGACCACCTTTTGCTTGGATGAGGAAGATTGTGTTGAGGAAGAATGTATTGGTTGTGAAACCATGCCCAGTGTGGATCCTATCCATTCACAATCAGTCACCCATGCTCTTAATGAGGAGGAACTACCATTCAGGGAGTCACTTTCTGAAAATACCTCTTGTTCAAGAGAGGCTTTTAATTCTCTTAATTCTTCCACTTATTTTTGTTTGTACCTTGATCTCTTTAATGGTTTAGATTTGTAGGTAGATACTCATGGTCCTACTCAAATTAACTCAATGGGGATGACCCATTTTGAAGTACTTGATTATGGTGATGTGCATATGGCAGATAGAGAGGATAAGGCCTCTTCCCATGAACTAATAACTACCAAATCTTATCAACCGTTCACATGGGATAAAGATAATGTTGTAGTAGAAGTATATCAAAATGTGTCTTCTTCTTTCTCATCTTCATTTTTTATCAATAGTGAATATTCTTGTTCAAGTAGCCCTTTATTGGATATTGTTGATACTAGTGGAACTCACCATTGTCTTGAAATTATCTCTCATACTATGGTGGATGCTAGTCTATGTAGATCAATTGTTTCCACTAATTTGTCTCAAGTTGATGGTTACTTAAATTGTGAGTCCAGGGAGGTTTTCCAAGACAGTGAGGCACTTCGGTCTACACCGATGGTTATGCAAGCCTTCATTCTTTGGTTTGTAAAGTGGCATATCAAATGAGGATCGTGCATAGAGTTTGTCTTCAGGGATAAATAACTTTATTATCACACTTTACACAAACTCTATGCACGACCCTCATTTGGTATGCCACTTTCTGCTAAAATCCCTCCATTAATTATATGATATGAATGCAAGATTTTATGATAGAATTGAAGCATGGTTGGAGATATCTTACTTGGATATATTTCCCATGAATTATCACTATGACATTTTTAATATGGTGGATAGAGTTTATCATGAGTTAATTTTTCCTACTTTTAGTCGATTCTTGTTGCAAGCTTTGTCACTAATATTTTGTCTTGAACGCATGTTTGCAGGCATGGGTTACTTCGATGGATACACTGGCATTATGACTTTACATAGCTCATTTTTCATCCATTAGTAGCGTAGGATAGGTGTAGGGTAGAATAGACTAGTGTCTTTCCTTTGCATAGTTTAGCTTTGCTTTCTAGTTTTTAATTAGTTTTATGTTTGCATTTTCTTTTCATTACTGTTGGTTGATCAATAAATGGATTCTCAACAGAGATGGAAAGAAATAGAAGGCTTACATGGAATTTTCCCTTGAATGGATTTTGAATTTAATGTTGATGTGGGGAAAATCTACTTCATCCCATCCTCAATTTTTTCTATGTGTTTGGTAAATTTTCAGACCATTAATTTTCTAAACATCATTTTTCAAGCATTGGGGTGTTTCACAAGCGGGATACTTTATAAAGGATACTATTCATTCCCTCTTGTAACCAATATGGATACTTATATTTGTTCCAGACTCATATCCACATGATTCTAATCTGGAAAAACATGCTTTCCTAAGATTCTTATGAGTTTTTGGCTTATTGTTTGACACATGATAAATGTGAAGTTTGAGTGATAAAATTATGCCCATCTGAAATACAAGCCACTCCAAATCCTTGGAATCTCATTAGAATAGTATTTTTCCTTGGTTTTGGAGTTATCCAAATCTTTTCTTTTTCATTGACTATTTTCTTTACTTTTAGCCAACATGATTTTATGTATAGACCTTTTTTCTTAGCATAGCAAGCTTAGTTGATTTTTATTTCGTTTGAGTTATTCTCTATTGGCACTTTTAGATTTAATTTATGGGCACTCGCTGCACATGTCTTATGCTTTGTTCAGTTAGTTTTCAAGGAGGATTTTCATCTTTTATGTTGTAGCTTTCTTCACCAAAGCTTCCTCTCATACACAGCAACAATTGTCTAGATGCATTTTTGACAATTCTGAACGGCATGGTAATTTAAATGTTTTACTGATATCTTTTTCAGAAAATTGTTTGGGAACCCATATTTTTATTCCCCAATCCAATGATGGAAAAAATACTAGATCTTAGCACTACCAATTCAATGGATTTTCATACCTGATATGTTCTTCAGCAATATCTTTTTATCCTTTGGGTTTGTTAATTTCAAGCCACTCATTCTGGTTACATTCTTGGGTAATATGATGTTTGTCATGGTTGAGTATTATCTTCTTATATCAATGTTGAAACCATTAAAATGCTTGGTATTTGTAAGTATCTTAATGGAATATGTCAATGCAACTTCTAATATTCTAATTTCGAGTTTTCAACATTTGTTTTCATTTTAGCCATGGTAATAAGTTTTCAATCAGATTTTTATAACTAATGTTTGTTGGTGGATTGATACCTTCAAAAGATGTATGGGATTGAAGTCTTATGGTCTTGTTTGATTAATTTCATTAATTATGCTTTTAGGAATAGAACATTGTGTCCAGGGATTCACATCATGGAACTTAATCTCTTGTTGAAGGGAATAATGTGGGAAAGCACCTAGTGCTTATCTCTCAAGGAGAAGGTTGTGACAATTAACTAAATGAACAAAAGATGAATACTTGATGACTGCACGAGCCTTTACACAGATTTTTATGATAGCCCATTTAGTTTCATTTTACATTAGCTTAGCATGCTTTGCTTAGGATTAGTTTTAATTTTTGGTCTTTAGTTTTCTTTTTAGTTTTAAATTTTGTTTTAATAAGTTAGTCATTTAAGAGGAGGATTTCTTCCCTAATTGTCTAAGAGCTAATTGCACCATTCTCTTTTGTAATATAGGTTGGGAAATGTCTTGTGCGACCAGCAACTCAAAATATGTTCTATTGAAATGAAGGCAACATAAGGAAGTGTTAATCTAAACTTGGATGCTCATATTCCTTTGCGACATTTTTGGATTAATAAATCAAGATTGTCACCAACTTAACAGTTGATCAGAAACATATTTTGTGTAATTTACATATTCCCATTTTGATTAATGATCTAGTAAAGGCTTGAAGTCATTTTAATTATTCTGTTGATAGCCTCCATAACTGTAATTTTTTCCTCTTTTCCCTATCAAACTGAATTACTGGGATCTATGTGAATAATGATTATCTTTTGTAGAAAACATAAAATGGTGCTTTGGTGAGAAATATGAAATGTATTTTCTGTTGGAGATCAATTATTTTCAAATTTCAAAGGAATTTCTCATGTCATGTAACCTTGACAGCTTATGGGTTTGTGGATGTTTCATGTAATTGGTTTTGAAAATATCTTTTGACTGAGCATCCACATTAACCCATTTTGCTAGATTCCCGGAAGATTGTTGTGTTGCCCTAAATGAAAGAAATTGCATATGACAATTGGATTGGAGAATTGTATCGCCAATATTTTACACCGAATCATCAATTCTTGTAATCTGTTTTTTTTTTTCATTTCGGATCAGAAACTCTAGGAGTTTTTTCTATTGGGCTTGATATCGAATGGTTACCATTTCTTGATTGATTATTTCTCTTGGATTATTTTTTTATTTTTCATTGAAAACGCTCTCATTGTTGTTGCAACATAATTGTTGCTTGTTGCTGGGTTTTTTTCTTATTTTTCATCTGGTTTTCTTTCTCTTTTGATGACTGACAATTTAGCTTTAGATTCCTTTAGTTTAATTTTATTTTTCAATAATTTGATTTCTAATTTCATTCATGCTTTCTACTTGTACATGTTGATTTTGTCTTTTGATTTGACTGCTAGTATTTCCCTGAGCTGAATTGACTCCCAATCTTCCTTGAGGATTATTTTTAAATTTCAGTGAGGGGTTGGTCCAATTTTGGTCACATACTGAAGAAATTTTTTACAAGTCATAAGATGCATAAGTTGCTATGTCTGAGTGAACATTCATGAAGTTATCAACTATAGGTATGGAATGATATTTGTGGTGCAACACATGTGCCTGTTGAGCATACCATGATAATCCATAAGCATAGGAAAGTGTCTATCCACTCTTTTCTTTGAGCTCCATCCACTTCACGTTAAAATAATGGAAAATACTATAATGGTTTTTGGGGAGACCTGTGGGTCAAAATAAATGTAACATCCCGCTCTTGCGTGCATTGAACAAACTTATTCGTTGAGGACACTTGCTCGCAAGTGATCCGGATTATTATACTTTTGGGCATTTGATTATGATTATGAGGTGTTGTGAATTGATGACATGTTATTATGCTGCATTGACATGGACAGGTGCTATTGACTCGATTTTCCTGAGTCTGGAGGATTTTGGACCTTGAGGATGCAGAGGCATCGATGGAACCCCTTGGACTCCAGATCGAGTTGGGGAGTTAACCATTGGGGTTTGATTGTTTTATATGTGATATTAATTCATCTGATTAGATGATATGATATGGATATATTTCTGACATGATTTGTTGATGATGCAAGCTGACGATAGCTTGTCGACCAGACTCACATGTGGAGTAAAGGGGTCACACACGACTACCAAAGATGTTGAGGGAGAGGTGTGGATAGTATCCATGCCACAGCCTACTAGTACTCTTTTCGTGGCTCGAACTGTAGGTTAATGATTACCTATTTCGAGAAGAACCACGATGTCATGAGGGCTGACTGCGACAGTCGCTCATGATGATTCTAAGAGGCGTGCAATAAGGCAGGGGCATTATTCCTTAGAGGCCCTTAGTCTCCCACAAGATCACCTGGCGAAGTATTGACTCCAGGGGTTTTTGATGTCTACCAAGTCAGTCAAGAGGTGAGTGGCACCCTTGGAGCACGTGGTGCATCCTAAAGGGCACGTCGCACAAGAAAAATGGAAAGAGGCGAGTGGCACCATTGGAGCACGTGTTGTGTTCTGAAGGGCACGTCGCGCAAGAAAAATGGAAAGAGGCGAGTGGCACCCTTGGAGCGTGTGGTGCGTCTTGAAGGGCACGTCGCGCAAGAAAAATGGAAAGAGGCGAGTGGCACCCTTGGAGCACGTGGTGCGTCCTGAAGGGCACGTCACGTTGTTATTTAATAATTGGATAAACCTAGATGGCTTTAGGACGAACAACGTGTTAAGGAAGATTTAAAACTTTTCCCCTAATAAAATGTCGCCCAGCCTAGGAAAATAAAGTCTAGGTCTAAACTATACTTGTGATAAAAAAATTGTCTATATAT
>ML778153.1:1237703-1248249 GCA_009831015.1 Picea engelmannii
ATATATATATATATATATATATATATATATATATATATGTATGTATGTATGTATGTATGTATGTATGTATATATAAAATAATAATGATAATCTTTATTAATCTTGTGACAAGAAGGGGGTAAGCAATTAAATTGATTTATAAAATCTTTTGGGATACAATTTAAAAAGGGGAAATAATTGTTTTACTATATTATGCTAATTAAAAATGTATTCATTAAAAAGAAAAAGGGAAAAAGGGTAAGTTTATGCACATGCCTTTTTGAGTTTCAATAAAAAAGGGAAAGAGAGAAATCTAAAATAATTAGGAAACTAGGAAAAAGCGGGAAACAAAAAAAGAAAGGGGAAACACAAGGAAAAAGCAGATAGTCTAACTTAGTAAGGTATCTAGCATTTAAGAACTTTCTAATTCAAACTAAACTAGTAAATTAATAAGGGGGAAAGTCATTAAAACTTGTAAGGGGATATGGGGACACCTAGGCGCAATTCTAGGAGTGTCTTTAAGTGAGTGAGGGAAATACGAGTAATTAATTAATTAATGAAATTAATTTATGGAGGAATGAAGGGGATGGGTGACACTTGTACGGGGAGGATTTTTATGGATTAAATTATTAAACTTTAAATTAAATGGGATTTTGGGAAAGTAAGGGACTTTGAAACTCTATATAATGGAGGGAGGAGAAGGATGTTGGATCTCTTCTATTAGCGTAACATTACGCTGCAGAAATTTATACTTGATTGACTTAGCTTGTGGGAGTTGGGATACCCATCTCGGTGAGGAGTGGTAGCTCGGCCTTGCGAGGCGAGCTGGGAGCTAGTTGATTCTCTGGTTAGAGTGTGTGGCCCCTTTACGGCTCGGGGGGCTAAGGAGGAAAAAGAGTACCCCTAGTGTTGGTTGGGAGGTACCGGTAAAGTCTCATCGGTCGGCAAGAGGGAGTTGCACGAAGCACGTGGGACATCAACTCAGAGCGGGTGTTTGGGCAATGGTACGCTTCCTTTATTGTTGCATGGTAGATTATTAGTATGATTTATTCTTTTAGTTCTACATGTTTAATTGGGTAAGGAAAATGATTGTCTTAGCATTCTAGTTGATGACTAAAATGTTCCCATAGCCTTTAGCTCGATGTTGATTGATTCCCATGGCCTTCGATCTCTAGCATGTCTTGACCGCCCTATGGTTTCTTGATTTGTGATGATTGCGATTGTTTTTTCCTTTCGTCCCTAGCTCATCAGTCCTCGCCTGAGCAGTCGGCCAGGAGCCTGATCTAAGGTCATCACTTTGGTGTTAATAGACCTATGGATCTAAATGCCCTTCTTTTATGTGCATGGATGATGAGCGAAGGAGGTTCCTGCTAGTCGTCTACCCATTTTGTTTGCTCCAGGTAGTGTGTAGTCTTGCGCCTTGATGCGTTTAATTAACCCTGCAAAATTTGATTGATGGCGAAGTTTTATTTAAACTCTGTGTTTTTTTTTTATATCTCATTTTGTTATCTCGTTTTTATATCTTGTTGGACATTTCCTGTGTTTTTATATCTCGTTTTTCTTGTCTGGCGATTGCTACTTCTTTGGCTGCATTTTGTTTGTTTGGGGGTGAAATTTTGCCCAGTGCATTTTTAATTCGGATCAGATTGTTTAGATTGTTGATGTATATTGGGTTAGAACGAATTATACTTCTAGGCGTTTTTATAAGGATATGAACTCAGGATTAAATTATTGAATGTCATAATCGTAGTGAATTTATTCGAATGTTAAACTCAGCGAAATGTTTTTTGGAAAGATATAAACTCAGCGACTAACCTCAGCTTTCATGACCCCATTACCTCTGCGATTTGTAATTATGTAATGGTTGTAATAACATTTCCTCTGTGATATAAATTGTGTAATGGTTGTAATAACATTTCCCCTGCGATCTGGGATTGTATGGCTATTTGTTTTTGCTTAACGACTTGATAGTGATTAGTCACAGGTTGCCTTGATTTTAGGTAACGAACTGTGGTGGGTCAGCAATCCAAATTTCATTTTTACCACAGTAAATTAGTGACAGCGGGTTAGTTACCGCGATGTGTAATGGAATAAATCCTCCAGTTTTTATTTAGTTCTACAGTGAATAATAATTAATGTGAAGTAATAATAACCTATGACTGTGCCTGGCCGCGAGCCCATTATTTGAGACCATGATACCTACCTGGAGGACGAATGTAATTCAACGTTTATATTTCTAAGTGCTAGCACTTCGCCCAACGCAGTCAGACTGAGCGTATCACCTTTGAGTGAGTTTTTGTCTGACAGTAAGGTCGTGCCTGGTGAGCACAGTGATAATTGTCTCCTTGATGCATGCTTCTTGATACTCCTAAACCCCTATGAAAATTTTTCCTGGATTGCTTGCGATCTACGTTTTGATACATGGCGATTTTTGCCAGACTGTTATGCTTGCACCTTGCCATTGGATACCTGGCGGTTTTGCCAGATGTTAAGACCATGATTATTATGTGTTTCCTAGCGATGGTACCTTATTTAGGAATGCGTTCCTTTAATGATGACCTGCATTGAATGCATTTCCTCCTTTTTTTGTTACATCTCTTGACAATAAAATTATATCTTGACTGTTATGACTTTACCAAACTGCATAACAACATCTTTGCCAATAAGTTTATTTTAATGACAGCCACCTTTTCAATTGACTAGAAGATAGCATTCTCAGATAGCATTATTTGATTAGAACATCACTAATTTGATAGGACAGCCCTTATTATGATTAGACAGCCTTTACTTAAATCGACAACCTCTAGATCCACTTAGACTAGACTTGACAATTCAGTTTTGTATTAATTTAACCAGATTCGTCCAATTAGATTGTATTTATTGTTTAGGTTTTAATATTGATTTTACCAGACTTGTTAAATTAGAAGGTAATTATTGCTTATAGCATTAGCGTTGACTTATTTTAGCTTGCTAAATTGATTTGCATTTAGATCCATTGGATTGCATTTAATGTTAAATTTGACGGTACACTAAGGACTAAATTGTAAATTAATATTTGTTAAATAGTGGGATAATTGCAGCTTGCGCATTAATATTGTTAATGTCGTCTATGAGGTGAATTGCTAAAACTAGATTGTATCTAATGATAAAATTTAGATTTTTCCATTTCAGATTGTAATCAATGTTAATTAGATTGGAATGTTTGACTCAGTTGTGCTTCAGACATGTTGATTGTTAGGGTAAGTTATTTTGCTTTAGATTGGTATATATTGACTGATTTAGACGTGATTAAGGGGTTGGGTTATTGACGAAGTCATGTGTTGGCTTGCGTCTTCCTTTGTTGTCGTCCTCTTGCGTCTCGTCGACCAAATGTTGGGGTGTGGGTGCAAGCTTGTGTCAATTGTTTTGCCTCCTAGCATGCTGGATTTTATTGAATCCTTCATCCCGTTAGGATTGTTGCACCAAGGTTATTGACGCACCTATCGCCGGAGAAAAGCATGATTCCATATGAGGGGATCATGGTGTGCCCTATTTGATAGAGGTGAACGATAACTTGGCCGGAGTCTATGTTACCTAATGTGGGTGTTAATCGTTGTAGTCATTTTGGCGCATGGGTTGTGACGCCTTCATGCCTTGGGTTCGCACGCCTTGAGGTTCTTTTCCTTGGTTGTTAAGGCTGTTGTGTCAGGAGGGGGTGTTGTCCCTTAGTTGTAGGCGAGGTCATGTTGCGTCAGGCGGGTAGTCGTTTCTCCTTGTTGTGTTACGCATGTTCTGCCTAGTTACCCATGTGCCAGTGCGTGGAGTCATAGTTGCCTATTGCCTGGACTGCTTGCTTGCGTTCGTCGTCAGTTGTGTGGTTAAATTGTTGTCGTCGCCGCCTCTTGCCTAAAAACAAAAAACAAATTGCATCTTTTGTTTCATTTGTAGTTGTAACGATGGGGCCGTCACACTAAAATGCATAACATCTACTCAGCAAACCAAAGAAACTCTTGTATCACCCTGCTTCCTTCACACCCTATGTGCATATGCATATCTATATCAAAACCTAAAAGGGTGAGCATATTCTGGAATAAAAAACGAAGTTGAAAGCACTATTTATAGTGTGGGAAGTGCAAGTAAACCCGTCTAGGCTATGGATGCCTACTGTCAGCGGGGATATGCTTTTATAGTACCGAGGAAACTTCGTCGGGGCTATGGACACCTACTGGCAGTGGGGCTACGCTTGTATAGTACCAAGGCAACTTCATTGGGGCTATGGATGCTCGCTAGCAGTGAAGCAATGCTAGGAAAAGAGAGATGAGGAGCACACTTATGTAGATGTTTGTTTGTTATTAAAAGTGAAAACCCATGGTCAAAACAAAACCAATATGAAGTGTGTAGCCAATAAAATAACTTATCTCATTGATTAGCTCTTTGAAAATGGTGTGTTAGATTACAAGTACTAGAAACATTGGGTTATATCTTTTAAAATTTTTGTGTTACTGTGGTACCCATGACTATTTGAAAATTGTCTGCAGTTTGTTGAACTTATCTTTAAAATTCAGATATGAAGTACATGCCCTAGATTTCTATTGATAGAGATATCTGGTTCTTCTAGTGTGTCGCCATTTGTTGTGGTCGCAACAACCCCCCTTTACTTTTTCTTTTACAAGCGAAAGGAAAGGGACCGCCTACTAAAATTTAAATTTTATTGCCTAATCCTCTACCGCTTGAGCCTAATGTTATCCCTTTGCCTACTTTTAGGGAGTTGGGGGTTTTATCTAGATGGATGATTGTCTTTGATGGGTGTTGATTATTCCTCTCGATCTGATGGGTTCAAATGTCTTCATGATGCTTATTGGACTGTTATATTTGTTGATATTTGTATGATGGACTTGACATGTTGTCTTCGAACCTTTTGTTGATTCTAAAGCGCTTGATGATCATATGTAGTTGCACAGCTTAATGTTCTATTGCATGTCTTGTACAGGGTTGTGGATGATTATTTGTTGATTTACTAATTCAAATTTTGCATCCTCTTGCTAGCATGTTATGTTTCATGACTTCATAATTATCCTCTCGCATACGGATCCTACTCTTCAGTTTTGAATTAGCATATGTAGTCTTAAGACATTCATCTACAGTCACCATGCTATTGTTCAATAAACCTAACACTCTCTTCTAAGTTGGTTTAAAGGCAGGGAATATATTGTTTATTGTATTGACTAGTCTTCTTTTGATTGTATGGCTAATATCATTTCTTTTGTTTTGCAAGAGCAGGTTTGCAGATCCACTTTTCTCTCATGACCACTCCAGCCTTGAGAAACCTGTGGGGGAATATGTTGATCCTTTTCTAGAACCTTGACTTTGATCCTTACCGAGCTTCCCCTTTTCATGTTTCCCTGAGGTCCTGACCTCCCAAGGCTATTGGATCCACCTTTCCTACAGACCTATCCCCAAGCCTCTTCGGATTGATCTCTACTAGATTCTTCTTTTGGCCTTCCCTCTCTCACAAAACCTAGGCCCAAGTCCTATTAGGATTTCCCCTTATTTTCCTCTATAATTTCCTATAACCAAATCTCATAGTTAGATTATGCTCGTCAAGAGATTTCCAACAACTATAACCATACTTAAATCTGAGTTCCGGATTGAAAGTTATGACATCCCAAATTTTCCTAAGTATTTACTCACCTTTCCACATCACTGCCATGTGGCATACATGTGGTTACCTCCCACTTCTCCTCCTAGTTTTCTGATCACATTCCCGATGACAACATCATCGGGATTTCTCGTCGTCGGGGCCTCCTTCTCCCTAGCACTTGGGCACTCCTAAATCCATCTCTGACAACGACGCCCTCCTCTGATAGATTCAATGAATCTTGACAATTGGAGATCAATGGTCTCTATCTCCTCGACAACTCGAGTTAGCCGACAGTTAACCACCCCCAGCCTCACTCGGTTGCCATGTTGTCATCCTCATAAACGTGGCACTGCCATGACCTACCACCAATCCTTCCTCATCCTTGGTGATCCCTCGTCGTCGGGTACTTCCTCGTAACCTTTCTCCTGATATCCAAACCTCTAATCTCCATTTACCGACGATGACCCTTCCCCAAACGAACGACCCAGATCAACTTGTTCACCAGATCAACAGTTGTTAGTGGATCTTGCTCTTCCTTATCATTGGTGATCCTTCATTTTCGGTGATCCATCATCATCGGTGATCCCTCGTCATCGGCGATCTCTTGTCATCGACACTCCTCGCCAACCTCCCATTCCCCTATCATGATGCTTCTAGATCCGGCGGTCCATATCTCATTGTCATCACCTCTGAGGAATCAAAAGTCCTCGGGCCTCCTTGTCATCAGAACCCCATCACTTGGATGCTTTGATATCCTTCTCCCTTGATCAATGGTTAAGATTCAGCGCCTTGGCCTCCACTTTTAACAACCCACTCTAATCCCATACAAATCACAAGTTGCCACATGTCACCCCTCGGGACATGCTAACTACCATGTTGGCATCCTAGTAACCCTGACTAGTGGAATCTAGGAGGCGTGGGACCTCGACTTATCTAAATACTTCTAAATTTTCCCATTTTCTAATCATACTATATCATTTTACTCTATTTGTTTTTCTTTATTTTGTAAATATTTCTATAAATATTTTATTTTGATGTTGTATATTTATTTTGTTCTTTTTTATTTTAATTTATTTCATTTTTACTTTATTTTTCTTGTTATTTTGTAAATATTTTTTATTATATTTTGTTTCATGTATATTATTTTATTAGTTCATCACTGACTATAGCGACTATAGCGATGAGTTCATCACTGACTATGTACGAATTGCATTTAACTTTTTAAAAATTTGTGAATTGTGTAAAGTTGTAAGTTATATTTTTTATTTTATTAATTAAGTAATTAAAGTAATATTTATTTATTTTAAGTTTTATTGGCTATGAACTTGGGAGCCTTATTGCAGACTCGACGGTGGAGTTATGCTAGCATTTAATGCATTTGATAATTTTGGTTAGTCGTATTTCATATACAAAGACAACATTTATCAGAGCTTTGTCAACGATATAAACCTTATAGTGTTTTACTTTTATGAACCCTTAATAAGTTGTCAGCGTTTGTTGTGCAGTTTTGTCAGCATTAATTGGCACGGAGTTCTGACTAGAACAGCCGCTAACTCGCGGCTGAGAACGCCGAAAGGTAGTTGAATATATTAATAATCTTCAGGTATCCCTACTGCAATGAAAAATCTTCCACTCTTACCGCAAAACGTACCATCTGTGTATCATCTTCCAATCCCTCTCGTAATTACTTGACCATGAATTACAGACCAAAGAATATGCACATCTTTACTCATTACAGACCAAACATCGTCCCGCTTGCTTCATATCCAGTCAAGACGGACCACCTTTAACTCTCCAATAAAAAATGTGCGGCAGCTGAGCCAATGCAAGTTCAATCACGGGAATAGCCATGGGAGCCCCTGGGCATCCTCTCCTTCCTACCCCGAACAAAATCATACTGAAGTCTGATTGATGCGCACTCGCTCCTTTGTTGATGCGCACTCGCAATCGTTTCATATTCTCCATGGAAATTGTGGCCAACACTTCAAACACGTGCGGAGGGGAGACTGGAGGTTGAAACGCTTCACTTCACATCCACGCGGCCAAAAACATCTGCACTGGTAAAAAAATGACTGCGCGTAAAACTTTTTAATTGGCATCCAACGCCCACGCGGCCATACCTATCCGTCCAGTAACAATAATTTAGTAAATCATGGCCAGCTTAACATATTATCTCTTAATCACTGAATGTGGCAACCTGGTGGTGAGCAAGTAATTTTTTAATCTTATTTAGTAAATGTGAAAAAATAATCACATAAACGTATTTCTTTATAAATGAGCGAAAGTTAATTTATCAAAATCTCATCCATTGATTAGAGAGGACGACGAAAAATATGTCAGCATCTTCAATTTCCAACCCTAAGATTGAAATTTATGATTAAAAGATCATTAATTGTGCCCATTATCAATAGGTGTACGCCTTTCGGCGTAAAAATAGTTGTATGGTTGGTGGTTGAACACGTTGTGGTTGGTAGTTGAACACTTTTTCTTCCCTCACAAATGGCGGCGCACAATTAATTTCTACTTCATGATCAAAGACAAGTAACATACATACACTATGATTAACAGCATAACGAGGGTCTTGGTTCATAGTCTTTCTTCATAGTCTTGGTTCATAGTCTTTCTGGCGCGGATAAAAATATTATGGAAAATATTAAGATTTTATAAGTATTATTATTATTTTTATATATCAAACTATATGCAGTTTGTCTTGTTTTTTTTATTTATTAAATCGTTAAATGAAATTCGGAAAGTATCTGGGTTTAAACTATTTTTTTTAAGTATTTTATTAACTCGCTCGCTCAATGAAATTGGAAAAAGCATCTGTGTTTAAGTTTATTTTATTTTATTTTATTTAACTTTATATAAATAAATAATAAATAATACAATATATACATGTACGTGTTATGTGTAGATTTGAATATTTGTACCATATATTCTATTCTAATTGATTATATAACTATTATTTATCCAAATTATAGTTATTAAAATCCAAATCTAACATATAGAGCGAGCAGACTTACACGTGTTCCCCTACGCTCTGAGTCATATATCATTTTTAAATAAATAAATAAAATACAATATAGGGTTTTTCATTACACTTGTAGTCATGTACCCTTTCATTAAATAAATAAATAAATCTTCATGGTGGTTGCAACGCATTTAAAGAAATTGTATTGGTAACTGTCACACATTTAAGGAAACCTAAATTGCATTTAAGGATTTAGTGGAATTCATTGTGTTCATGGAACTTGGGTGGTGTAATTTTTATTTTTATTATTTTTAGATTATAGATGTGTAAGTTTTTCTAGTGAATTATAATATTACTTAAATTTTTCACTATTTTAATTTTTTTGAAAAAAAAATTGTATATACTTTCTATAGTTTATTTAAAAAAAAAAAAACAATAAATTAAATATTGAAAAGAATTTAAAAATTTTAATGTTTATATTATTAATATTATAATGGTAAAAAAATTAAATTTAAAATAATAAAAAAGTTTTAATAATTTATATAATTTATTGGATTGTCAAACAAAACAAATAAACTAATGTATAAAGAAATTGCAAAAATCCAATATTTATAATATTTTTTCACATTTTTATCATTCATTTAACATTGGTAAGAAACGAACATTTTGTCTATTGTCCATAAAATTCCCATTGGCGTCGTTTCCCATCAACCTTGTATTATTTTTATTAAAGTTAAGAAAAGAATTCATATATTTTTTTAAAATATGGGGTCTTATTAGTCCCTGCCGGAAGGCTAAGGGCAGGGACTATAGCGATGAGTTCATCGCTGACTTTGCATTAGTTGAAGGTTGACTTCAAATTTTTGAAAAAATTGTAATGTTTAAGTTAGAAACTTTATATACATAATTTTTTATTAAAAAAATTTATGAATTTGTTACAATTTGATTGGCTGGGAAGTTTGAAGTGTTATTGCCGACTTCACTTCTTCCCATGCCAATTCAATTCTTACTGCTTTCATAAATACTTTCACTATAGTTTAATAAATGCCATAAATGCTCCGTGATATTGAAATATGGGAAGGTTGACCATGAAACCGTGGTTTCCAAACGCCCAGAACCAGTGGCATGCAAGCTAGTTTTGTGGGTTCTGGGCTGAGCCCTGTTCTGACCAACAGAGACGAGAATATGCTGTGGAGAGAGAGCGGGCAGAACCCGGTCATGAGGGCGGTCTCTCTCTGTGTCAATGTCCCGGACGAGAATGGTTCGATTGCCCGCAAGTGCTCTTCGCCTCCGCTAAACAGGAAACGTCCGCAGAGGCTGCAAATTCCACTCCAGTTGCCGGGCCTAAATGCGTTGTTCTCCTCAGTAGAGGAGGCGATGGAGTTCAATGTGGAGGGTTTTCATTATGCGGTTTCAAGCAAAAAGGGTCGGAGAGAATTCATGGAGGACACCCACAAGGCCATTGTTAATGTTCTGGGTGATTCCAAACAGGCGTTCTTTGCCGTCTTTGATGGTCATAGCGGTCAGAAAGCTTCAAATTTCGCTGCAGAAAATATTGGACAGAATATTGTGGATGCTATGCTCGGCATGGGAGATGAAACAGAGAACATTCTTGAACAGGCTGTCAGAGCTGGGTACTTAACAATAGATACAGAGTTTTTGAAGCAGGAGTTTGGCAGTGGTTGTGCTTGTGTAACTGCTTTGATTATGGACAGCCGAATGGAGCTCGTGCACCATCTCCTGCAACTAATCCTCCTCTTATGGCAACGATTCCGAAAGGAGGAGGCTTCCCACCACTTGGTGCTCATGGGGTATGTTGAGCTACAGGTGGAGTTTTAAAGATTTCTTGATGAGATTGACGATAGTTGTCCATACCAAGAGTAGTTGATTTGAGTGTATTTGAATCATGATGAGTTTTGTCTGATATGTTATTTTAATGTTATTTCCAGCCCCCCTTTCAACCAGCACCTGCACCT
>ML778153.1:1258954-1269474 GCA_009831015.1 Picea engelmannii
CCGCGATCCAATAAAATCAAACACACAATAAATTAGCCTTCATTAGAATATTTACCATTCAATTGCATCGCACCATCTAATTGCACAATATTGTTTTCAAATTAAATTTATTTATTCCTTCTTTTTTAATTATTTTCACAACGGTACTTTATTGTAACCAAATAATACTTACAACACATTCATTTATAAAATGATTAACACCAACTTCAAAATGCCTCAGACACCAAAACTAAAGAAAACTCAAATCGCAACACTCTACTCTAGTTTGCAACTATACTTTTTTATAAAATTCACAAAACTGCATCTTCTCATACTACAACATTAGAACGCTATTATAATCATACTTCAACATTGGAATATTTTTGCCTTATGAACATTCTTCCATTTAATTGCATTAAATTCGGCAGGGACTACGCTACTCCGCTGCCCTTGTTACAAACAACGATGGGGTTCTAACAACAATAAATGATTTTAATAGTTTGTCAGTGGTTTTTCATACCCAGCGACGGAGTTTTTATCCAGTTTTAATAATTTATGTTTGTGGTATAAACCTTTTTGCCTTTGAGTTTTATCAACATTTACTAGTAAGTTTAGAGACGTTTTCTTCGTAGTCCTATGAGGGTTAATTGGCACAGAGTCTGAAAGTTGTGTGTGTGACACTATCCTCTGTATTGTTTCAATCAGCTCATTTCCTGTGGACGTGGTTAATTGGCACGGAGTCTGAAAGTTGTGTGGGCAAGGCTATCCTCTGTATTGTTTCAATGGGCTCCTTTCCTGTGGACGTGGTGAACAAAGTGGTTGGAGGACAGTAGAAAGTGGTGCTCCATCTCATCTCAGTTGATTTGAATGGAACATGGTGGATGGGAGCAGATATTCTAGGTAAAAGTACTCTCAGGATTGCAAGCAACTAGAGTTCAAAGTGCCCATCAAAGTGTCAAAGTATGTTGTAAATTATGTTGTATGTTTAGTCTTTGTAACTTTTCCTTTTTACCTAGATCTGTTTAATTCCTTCTCTGCCTTTTTTTTCATTGAGTTTGATGCAAGTATTTACGATTCCTCCATTGATTAAATAGATTTCTAATGTTGATTAGTTTTGAAGGAGAAAACAGAGTGGTTGTTGATGTGTATCAACTATGGTGGGAGAAAAAGAAAAAAAATCCAATTCATTTCAACTCTTCTCTATTTTCTAAATGAACAAGTAGGTTTCTCTTTCTTCCTCTAAAATGATAGACTCTGAATAGGACACATATCTAGGTTTATTTTTCATTTTATAAAATAATTAATTTCGAATAGGATAGAAATGAATAACCAATGATAAATTTTTAATAGCTTTCCTCTGCTTGGATAGAAATTCCAAATCGCAAGAGCAAGACTAAGAAGTTACAAACCTTCCGTGGTTTTTCTGCCACCCATCTAGGACAAAGGTATTATTACGAACACCCATCTAGGACAAAGGTATTATTACGGACTAGAGTCTTCTTTTGAGGTTTTTCTAGCAGGTATCTGGGACAAAGGAATTATTACGGATGCATATCTGACAAAGGTATTATTACAGACTAAAGTCTCCTTCCGTGGTTTTTCTAGTGTGCATCTGGGACAAAGGTATTTTGTCAATGTCTTCTTTCCCTATTATGGAAGCATGTCACAGGGATTGATAGATTATGTATATATATATATATATATATTTTTAATGTGGTTTTTTAAATACTTGAAACTAATGTTTTTTACTTTTATTTTTCTAGTAATGAAAGCATATGTGTTATATTGCATGTGGCCATACAGATTGGTCATAAATGTATATAGGTGTGCAACAACTTCAATTGAACCTATACCTTAAGCATGGATTTCTTTAGGTTAATATCCTAAACTAAAGGTTACTTTGTTATTGAGGATTGACTGAGATCAGTAGAATTTATTCATTTTACATAACCAAATAAAAGAGAAACCTAGATAATTTAAATCTGGACATGCCCTTCCATTTTCAGTCAAATGGCATGCCATTTTCTAAAAATCCACAACAAAAATGTGTCTCTCTACACCCTCTTCAACAAGTCTAGCATGCCATTTTCAGTCAAATGGCATGTCATTTTCTAAAAACCGGCAAGAAGAATATGTTTATCTACACCTTAAATGTTTAGTTTAGCCTATAATTCGATTCGAGTTTGACAAGGTAATTTTTGTTTTTATGTTAATTATTAAAATATAATTTATATGACTTTGGATTGGTCTGCATGTGCATGATGTTTTCGTCATGCACAACACGATTAGTTGTGGCAGCTTGCGACCATCATCATCTACAGGCTGGTACACAAGCACCATCACTCCAGGTTCGAGGCTGCCATGACTCCTGCATCTTGCCTCGGTTCCATCGATGACTTGTTACTTGAATTTTCTAGTTACTAATCACTTTGTTTACAGTTGGGATGCTACAACATCACAAGATTCCAGTGACACGTTCAATACATTCACTAGAAGCATTTATATTTCGTTGTGTTCTAAGATCATTCATTTTCTTGTGGCTTCGAACCAGGTTTTCAGTTTAAATCTTCGGCCTTTGTGTTAGCATTATAACTCTAAATTATATTGAAATATAATTTGGAGACAAGCCTTCCAACGAACTTTTTGAGTTGATGGATGAATCTTTGAAAGGGGTTAAAATGTAATAATTCCTTTAGGAGAGGAGTGAATAGATGGAGCAATTACCCCTTGATACAAAACAAGAAGAAACAATTATCTTCTATACAAGCTAACATAAAAGGCCTGAAAACTTGAGCCAATATCCCTTCACAATAAGTATCCTTGCACAAGCTTGCTAAAAGAAAGAAACAATTGTTCTTATTAAGAGTTGTTTATGGGATTGATTGTTTGATAAACAATTAGGAATATTTTTTGTCAACAACTACCTAGTTTGAAAAATTCTCATTCATAGAACAAAATAGTCATTGGTCTTTTATTCAATCTGAGAAGCATAAGACAAGAATAAAACTATTGGGAGACAAATGGTGAGGTGTAGAGAAAGGCCCTTTGCATAATGAATTGGACATTGAACAATTGAACACTTTGTTACAAGATTAGAGATTAACAAAAGTCACTTTCTTGCTAAGAGCCAATAGAGGAGGATGAACAATCTCGCCACTCTATTCCATTTACTTGACGAGCACATGGTGTTAGAAGTTTTTTTTTACAAAATATGGGTTTGTGGACTATTACATAGACCAGTGCCTACCTCAAGAAAAAGATCCCCCTTATGCTCACAACAAAGTTTACAGTAAAACGATCATAATATCATCTCCAATCGTAAATAGCATGAATCTATCTATGTTGAGCTTCAACTAATAATCTCTCTCCTTATTTCTCCACCAATTGGAAATGGATATAGTGGAAGCATGTTAATCCCTCTTGGTCCCTTTGTTTTTTGTGCATAACAATGTGGAAAAAAAAGCACCAGTGAACACTTGGAAAATCATGGTTGCAAAATTATATTGGAATCAGAGGAAATATTCCTTTGTTTTGAAGCTTGTATCAATTGTATTATGTTAAGACATGATTGATTGTAATTATGCAGCAAGATAACTTTGTACCATCTTATCTTATCTACGAAGTTGCTAGGGCCATGTATGTGCGATGTTTATTTTTACTTTGGAGTTTTTCAGCATTAATTAGCACCAAGTTGTGAAATTTCATGTATGTGTGATGCTATATTATTTCCTATTCACTGATAAAGTGTTCAAGTAAGATGCAGTGGTGCAATTTACACATGGTTTGTAGTCATCAAACTTATAGTGTTGCATGCAATCTTTGTCAATTTGAACATATTGCTAGTGCTGACAACTGACGTCTCAGAGTATAAATCAGGAACAAATTAATTCCCAAGTCACGATCAAAACCAATTGTTTGGGTTGGAAATTCGAGAGGCATGCATCGTTGGTAAAGCTGTGAGTGACGAATAGGATCAAGAAATCGATAACATCATGCTATCTGGCCAAAAAATAATGTTCTATGGAATATTTAACCAACTGTTTTCAAACTTTTCTGTTATTTCAAGAGTGTGATCATTCTTTGGAAAATAAAGAACAACGATCTGATGAATTTTCCATTTACTTCAATAATAATATTTGCATTTACTTCAGTGGTTGGTGCTTTTTTTTTGCAAGTGAAAGAGATTAGTAATGTTCCATTTCATTATTAGGATGCAGTGATGTGTGAATAAGTGAAATAAATTAATATGCGGAGGTGAAATAAATCAATTTCTTTGATGCAAGAGGTTCCATACCCCGGGGTTGGCTTCTTCCTTTTCAGTGAACGGTTTTCTTTGTAAATGTGTATAGTTTGTCAATGTGTATGGTTGTAGAGAGGCCCGAAATGTTTATTTCTTGGTTGCAATTCCAATTATTTAATTACTAAGTTTTCCTTACTAGTTTTCCCATTGCATAGAACACTCCACACTAACATGCTTCTTGATTTATTGTATGGACTGTCCAAAATCTTCCGAAACGTTTGCCCAAAAATTAATATAAATTAAAACGCATTTTAATAAGAAGAAATACATTTTCATGGCTACTTTTAACGTAAGGTTTTGTTTCTGGGTTGTCCAAGACATTTTCAATCACCAATACCCACCATAGAGTTTTTAGGAAGTTTGCTTGTCAATTATGTGCCTCTAACCTATTACTTGTATAGTGTCCAATGGCGACCCTACTTTTGCTATTCGTAACTTGGATTCCAAGTGAAAAGCCATAATGAATATTTAGCAAAACACAGATCTGTAGACGACCAATATCTTTAGAGAAATGGATGCATTGATTTTCTGTTGAAAGTTTTTGAAATTGTTAATATTTTTTTTTACGAATGTACATGATTTTATGTTTTTTACTTTGTATCGGTTCTTTAGTAAGAGGGTATGCTACAAGCTATCATTTTTCTTATTCACCATTCTTGAACCTTAACAAAATTAAATATCTATCAACATTAAATTGTAATGAATGAAAAATATTTCCTATCCACTGTTTCAACTTTTGGCAAAAAATAGTCTTAATTGGATGTGACTTTTGTGAAAAAAAATGAAATTTGTCACATATTTTATGTTTATTGAATTATGTTGTAACATTTCATTTGTATTATGTTTTATTGAAGTTAGCTCTAGCATTGGTGTAATGTTTCACGAGCCCACATCTCCTTCTTCTATATTTCTGGATCAAATGATGGAATGGATTTTTTTTTTTATCTGTCATGTGTATTGAATTTTTCTTTTTTCCTAGAAGCAAATTGTATTGATAAAAAAAGTCAAAGTTGTGTATTGAATTTTGATTTTTTCCAGGAGAAAATTGTATTGATCAAAACAATCAAATTTAAACAAAACCAAAAAAAGGGTGTGATTTTTTGAAGTTGTTATACCCTCTTTTTTTTAGGTTAGTTGTCTAGTCTCATAAACATATCGTGATGATCGTTTGAATAACATAGTTAAAAAAATGCCAAAAAGAATAGATGTTGAAAAATATGAAGCTAAAGAACAGTGGATTGCACATAATGACATTGACCATGTACTACATGTCAATGGTCATTTAATATTGAATGCATTTTCATATACTCTCGGCGATTGTTTGTTCGATGCATTTCACGTCCTGTTGCATTTTTCGTTACACCTCCATTGAATTGCGAAATGGATTGATAGATAATTTCTTAGTTTGTTTAAATAGTGGAGATATAGAAGAATTAGAGTCATATCAATATGAACTAGCATCTAATTTCTTGTATCAATTACGTGGAATTCATGGTTGACACATATCTTTCCAAAATGTGGCTATCTGCATCTACTTATGTAAATGAAAATGAGAGAGGACTATGGGGAGATACATTTTGCATATGATGGCTAGAGAAATGGTTAAATATATCAATCGTAGTTTGGTCACTAACAAGGAAAGCAAGGTATCTACATTTCAAAAAAAATGAAAATACAGATACATATTACATTTTGTTCCATGATGCAAATCATGTTTGTGGTCATTATGAACCATTGCTTTGCAAAATATACCCAGATGCAATTTTGAAGGATCTAATATTTATGTGTCACTAATGTGCAAAGACCTCAAATATCATTGGAAATTCATTATGGATAGAATGCATTCTCATGGATTGAGTAGAGCAATAACCAACACATCTAATTGTGGCGATAGTCTATTTGAAGCAATTTGTTATTTGATAGCGACAGACTTCGATGTGCAATCCTTGAGACTTTATATTGCACAATCCTTTTGCAATGTAATTAAAAGTGGTGGTCACAAGGCATTGTGTTGCTTGCACCAACATCTAACAATTGATGTCATACATAGTACGCCAATGGTGGGGGATTGGCAACAATATATCATACATATGGAATTTACATATGAGAAGGGAAGGATAGAGGGTGTGCCATTCTGTTTACAATGGGTATCAATCATGTGAATATCCAAGTATGGTCCTCCCATGACAACAACATTATTAACCTCTACACTGTTGGCTCTAATTATAGCGAAACAATTGATGTGTTGTCATTTGAAACAGATACATTTCACATTCATTATGAACCATTACTAAGAGAAAAGGTCAATGGCATATGCAATGTGCATTGTCACCAACCCACAATGGGCCTAGTCAAGACACATGGGATTGACTATCATATGACTATAGATGTGCGACCTAAGGAAAATATCGGCAATAATGTATTGTTCTTCAAAAATATGCTAGAAAGAAATCAACATATACGTTGTGCACATGGTGCTGATAAAAGGGAATTGCCAAATAGTAGTGTCAGTTCTGATATGGCTTGTCATCAAGCAAAAACAAGTATAACTAAGAATCATGCACTTACCTTTCATAGACTAAGAAAGATCATACGTGAAAAAAACAAATGCAACGACAGATCTCCCATCAGACATGGAAGGAAAAGACATATATGTGAACAACATACATATTTCATCAATGCAACAACACCTCTTAATAAAAGAACAAGAATAACATATCCTAGATTGGAACAAACATCTTGTCGCACTAGAATTGAACAGAAAATATCAAAAAAGAGTTTGGATACCAAGCATGTCCAACTAAAAAAGAAAGACGCAAAGCAACTCTATCTTAAATAGATTCAAGACACACCTAAGAACAAATGTGAAATTTGTGAAGAATTGCGTTTTTCAAAGAACATTAGATGCTTCACCCAAGACTTAGAAGAAGAATATCTGGCCTTGAAATCAAATGAAAAAACACTCTCTAGTAACAAGATATGTGTTCCTTGCAAAAGATCACTTCAAAATGGGAAATTTCCACAGTTTGCAACACCTAACCAAATAAGACGTAACATGCCATTACTGATTATAAGCACACTTTCAGGCCTTGAAGAGAGACTTGTATCGCTCAGAATTGCATTTGCACAAATTAGGCAATGGGGTTATAAACAATCCCAGTTGGGCTTGACAGGATCAATTATCAATGTACCCGTCAATATGGATATTGTACAAAAATCATTGCCACAATTCATGAATGAAACAATGACAATTGCAGTTGCATTAAAAAGACGATTGCAATACAAGAATGCATATTAGACTGGAAAGGTACGTGTAAATATTGTCATGAGAGCACTCAAAGAATTATGTTCTAGAACTTTGTATAAGGCTCGAAACATCTCTATAAATAAGGAATGGACTGATGTTTTGGAACAAGACAAGCACAAATACATGGAAAATGTAGATATTGATTGTGAAAGTGATATGGAAACTAAATCAGACAATGAAAGACCTATTGAAATGTTGATACATGGATTTATAGAGTCACAGTGCATCCATGATTTGCAAGACAAGATCATTGAAATCGCACCTGCTGAAGGGGAGCATCCACTTGGGATTTTCAAGGACAAGTACACAAAGAAATGAACTTTCCAACACTATTCTATGGAAACCCACGTGATAATGATGTTGTAAAGAGATTTAACTATCAAAAAAAAGTAAAATGGGAATTGCTACATGCTAGCGGTGATTTTTCATATCACACAACAAATTTGTTTTTCAAAACAATGCGAATAATAATCGACAAAGTACTCTCTTGCATATGGGTGCGAATAAGAAAAGGACAACTAAGAGGAAGAAAGATATTGGCAAGAGATGTCAAGTACAAACCAAACTAAGAGAAAATACTAAATTCGGATATTGGATACATAGACTTCAAAAACATTCGCATTTCTCTCGATTACATGCAACAGATCAAGAAAAATATATTTTCAATGATACGAAAATTGGGCCCTCCAACTTTTTTTGACACTTTCACAAGTGTAGAGCATCGGTGGAATGCATTGGTCTCCACATTGACAAGTTTGTATAAGAATAGGAAGAATGGAAATTACATTGAAACATTGGAAGACAACGACATTGATTACCTCATAAGAAAAGACTCAGTCACATGTAGTCGTTGCTATAGACATAGAAGCAATGGTCTAAAGCAATTGATATGTCATGATGAGACATTCTTCAAAAAAGTATCAGGCTACTACTTTGTCACAGAATTCCAAAATAGGGGTAGCGAGCATGAACATGGGTTGTTATGGATAGAAGATGCTCCAATTTATGGAAGGGATAGTAACTCACAAATTGAAAAGTTTGTTGATAAATACATAACTTCTGACACGGACCATTTGGATCCAGATCTTGCTAAATTGCATAGGCATCACCATACAAAAAGTTGTAAGAAACAAAATAATACACATTGTAGATACAACTTCCCTATGCCACCAATGAAAGTAACAACAGTGCTCGAACCGATAAGTACACCAAACAAAGATATTAACAAGAAGTCAAATTCCTTCTTTGCAATTCTAGAGAAAAAAAATTATGATAGCTTGATGAGCTTTGAAGACTTATTGATGGAAATGGAGCTAACAGAAGATGCATACATCCAACTAATACAATGTACACTAAAAAAACCGAGAATCTTCCTAAAACGAAAACCTTCACATATTTGGAACAACAGTTTCACAAAGGACATGCCAAATTTATGGAATGCAAATATAGATGCACAATACGTATTAATTCATATGTTGCAGCATCATATTGTAGTTCATACATGGATAAAGTTGACAAATCCATGACTAATGCATTTAGGAGAATACGCAAAGAACATGAGAAAAAAAAATTGGCGTTATGCAAATGATACGCACACTTGGAAATACATTGCTTAATCTTAAACAAATGTCTTCTCAACAAGCAGTTTATATAGCACTTTCTCTACCACTGAATTCTAGCTCAAGAGAGTGTACCTTTATAAATACATCTCCAATAGATCAAGGCACATTTTGTTGGCAAATTCAGTGGATAGAATGCAGTGATAGTTGTTGTCATTAATGGAAACAGTAGAGACAGTAGGATAAGAAGGATAAAACCCCGTGGGGATTTGGAAGTAAAAGCTCAGGAGGAACAGCCTTGAAGAAAATGCGCGCAGCAAGAGCTTACAGAGGAAAAAGGAAGAAGAATCAGTGATCGTTGGATCCCATCCAAATTTCCCGAAAGAACCAGGACCGTCAGATCTGTAGAAGCTGCGAGAGAGATAAATTCATCGGAGAATCGGGGATTGCAATTTCAAAGTGCAAAGAACACTTGACATTGAAAACCCCGAAATCGCGATATGCGATTTCGCGATTTGATCGCAACCGTTAATCAAGCAGGGATCTGGACCGTTTATTTGTATGGACACATGGCAGCCAGGAGGCCTCATCGGCAATTCGGGGATCGGGATTTCATAATGCAAAGTTCACTCTACAACGAAATCCCCGATTTCGCGATATGCGAAATCTCGACGGAATCTGAACCGTCAGATCAACATCGACTCGACCCACGTCAACAGACCACATCAGCTAAGTGACACGTGGAACAACTAGGTAGTGACAAGTGTCAGACAGATTCAACTCTTCAGGCACATACAATTAATGAATCAGAGTGACACGTGGCAGTGCTTAATAGGTGTCGAATCATGTGTGATGACAGCACAGAGGACAGGTGGCATCGGAGATTCGGGGATCGGGAGTTCATAATACAAAGAACACAATGCATCAAGAACTCCGAAATCGCGAAATGCGATTTCACGAAGTGATCACAGTTGTTGGATAAGAATGAATCTGATCCGTTGATCATAGCCCTATTCGGAGTTTCGGGGTTCGGGTTTTGGTATTGACAAAAACTCTGAACATCAAACATCGCGAAATCGCGATATGCGATTTCCCGATAAGGCATATAGCCTGTGGGCCACCCAGGAGTCAGTGGAGGACATGTGTAAGGAGAAGAGAGGAGGTCGGGAATCGGCATATCGCAGCTCCAGGGGACGTGTGCACATTATCCTTGTAAACCCCGAAACCCCGACGAGAGGTTTGGTAGCGGTCACATGATAGCTGGTCATATGGGCCTATAGTCAGCAGGGCTAGCTAGTGGAAAGGAGTCATCGGGAATCGAAGGATTGTGAGTCCGAAGGACTTGTGATTTTTGACATTGCAAATGCAGAAATCA
>ML778153.1:1279899-1303763 GCA_009831015.1 Picea engelmannii
TGATATTTTGTGCTTGCAAGAAACATACATGACAAGAGTCATGCAAAATGAACAATTTGCAAGCTTCAATTGCATATCAAATTGCAATAAACATGGGGTGATGATACTAGTCAAGAAACATTTAAGAATATTAGAACAAATGCACTTTGAAGAACAATCTGTAGAATTCCTTGTAGCAAAATTAATAGTCCATGGATCACATATTGCAATAGTCAACATCTATGTTGCACCTCATGCAACTTCGAATAGAATAATGATTACCATTACAAAATCACTATGTAATTTTCATTCGAATGAAATCATAATCATTTTAGGAGATTTTAATATTGACATGTACCAATGCAATGAAAAGACAAGAAAATTGGAAAACTACATGTGCAATTTCAATCTCCATCTCATCTTAGACAAAAGAAATTATGTACAGAAAACACTTATTGACTGTGTCTGGTCAAATGTAAACAACGAAAAATCCAAAAATTTTATATTAAATACAAATTGGAGTGATCATGATACAATTTGTGTTATGCTTCAACTATGAATTACGTATAAATCATAATACATATTAACATACTAGCATATTCATACTACATATTTAAAAAAATATATTTCCTTTGTAGTAAAGCAAAGCATATTTCCATATCCTTGTTACATATTTACAAACATGTTTTCTTGGTATTGAATCAAAAAATTGTTACATATGGAAAAAGGTTGGTATAGTACAAATCAAATCTTGTTGATAAGAAAAAAGAATACATCAACAATTCACTTTGTGTTTGCATTTTGTTGAAATCTATTTGCAAAGCTATTTATTTTCCCAATTACTTTGTTCAATGTAGAATACATCAAAGCAACTATTTATAGTTCAAAAGAACATAGGAAAAAAAATAAACATGGATGAACAAAAGAAAAGGTACATAATTCTAACCTTATCTGTATTTTATTAATTTTCACTTCATTTGCAGTTTCATGATATTGTATACGTCACATTGTTTTGACATAATAATTTATTTAATTGTCCATTGCATTATGTGCAACATCTTGCATCAAAAGAAATACAAGTGAAGGAGAAGAAAAAGTTACAAGTGGCACAGAGGAAGAAATTCAGCAACAATCTTCAAAGAGAAGGTATGCTCATAACAATAAAGCAGCCAAAGTCTCTTTTTTTAGTAAATTATATACTTGTATGGTGATCTATATCTATGATACATGGTAATATATATTTGTAATGCATATGCATTTGTTGGTGCGATGATTCCTTCTTGCTTCTTATTATGCTCTTTACTCCGCCCTTTTTATTCATGGAAATCAAATATACCATCATGTTTTAGTAGTACTTCTTTTATGTTCTATGCTTACATCAACAATCTTCAAAACGAAACTATGTTCACAACAATAACCCAACTAATATCTTCTTTCTAGAAAATTATACACATATATGGTAATCTATATTCATAATGTGTCATCATGTATATTCACAATGCACATGCATTGATTGCTAAAAGGAGTCCTTCTTGCTTTTCATTGTGCTATTGTCTCTATCATTTTCATTCGTGCAAATCAAAGTTACTATGATGCTTTTGTATTATTAGTATCTAAAAGATAGGACTATATCGATCAGTGATGATTTCATTCCTGATCATAACTTACTTTTTCGATGACTTTTAAAAATTATGTATTGTTTAAAGTTTATGCAATTGTTTATATATTCTTAATTTAATAATAAAATTATTTTTTGTTTGTTTAGATATTCATTAGATAGTTGCATAACCTGCCAATCTATAATGGTGTTCCCGGAAAGGCCTATTGCTTATGGAATGTGCTTTACTACAGTTGTACACCAACTTCTTATCTCATTGGTTCACTTTTCATGGCTCTAGATTCTACATATCTATAGTATCATTAATGGCTTGGCCCAAACACCTACCACCATGTCTGCCCTTGAGACATAGAAATATTCCAACATTCCAAGCAACCAAGACAACCAAATTAGGATAGCTCGGGGATATGATAGGTAAAAACCTATTCTAAATAAATTACTCGAACAACTAGTTTGTTATTGTGGGGTTGGTCTGGTCGATCCAACAAGAATTCCCCTACCCGTAAATCTTAAATCCATAAGAATTCATGTCTGCTACCAGCCATGCCCTAAAGCAATATGTCCCCAAACCCATGTGCGTCCGACTTAAAGCAATAAGTCCTCCCACTAGGTCTGAGCTCTTCCAAACTTAACTCCTTAACAAACGATTTCAATCATATCAAGTCCCATGCTCCCTATTAGTTTCAACAAATGAATTCTACCTTTTCATCATGCATGCCCAATTATTTATAGTGCCTTCCCAATGATGAGTATAAGGGTTATGGCTAGAAATTAGCGTTCTTGATTGCATAAACAACTACTTGATAGGTTGTATGGTCAACAATAGAATCCACATATTAAGTTCAATAAATATTTTGAGATCCTATTCCAAAATCAACATCTTGTCCCTTGTTTTAATTCATTCTAGATCAATAGCATGTAACAAATGCATAAGAGGTGGCAGAGAAAGTATCCCCACCAGTTTGAAAGATTGTGTACATATGCTTTTTAGTTTACAAAAATGGTCAATTGGACCTTAATTCCCTTCCAACAACTCGCTTAGAATCATTGTATTTGATTATATAATGTATACTGGACACTAAACATAAAAATACAAAAGCTAAATTTCTATTTTCAATTGATACAGACTGGACAAATGAATTTTCAACTCAAGCAAAGGTGGTAGTAGTTGGATATCCGTATGTAGTAGATCCATTTTCCTTTGCCCTAGTGTCAAGCACATATTCAATTCTATAGAAAGTTTTAAAGCCATTCATTCAATATCCATCCCTAACCCCACTCATGTCCCTTCCATTTAGATAACTAGAAGGAGAGGCAATTGTAGAAATGAAGACAATATAGGTAATGATTTTACATGCAATACAATGGTTGTGTTAGGCACCCCATTACATAACTATCCCACTTAGTGTATTACTATACAGTGTTGAATGATGCAGATAGCCCATTTCTCCATTTTGTTGTGAGTAAAGTATCCTCCTAATGTTGAATTTTATCACAGGTTATTCTTAGAGCTCATCTCATGAGTTAGGGATCCAGAAAACAAACTGAACTAGACTTTACCTACCGTATTCCAATTTAATTTCCATTGGTCCAACATTCAGAGAAAAACCAAAAAGATTGAAGACATTGTTAGAAAAATAAATTATGACATATTTCAAGATAAGTTTGATGCTTCTAATACTACATATTTGGTAGTTCTAATAAATACAATGTTCCTCACTTAGTGCAAGGAAATATATTGTTGCCACACCTGTCTTTAACATTGATTGGATGCATTTCATTGCTATATCTGATGGATTAAGTTTATAGACAAACTAAAAATACTCGCTTGCTTGACATATGTCTTCAAATTTGAATCTGTGATTTTACTATGTAAAGACCTTGTCAAAAGGTATGTCTTCAAATTTGAATATGTAATTTTATTGTGTAGAGACCCTGCCAGGATGTTACAACCATCAAATTTACAGGTGCTTATTTTTTTCACTATCTTAACCATTATTCCATGTTTAAACACTAAAATTTTTATGGGGAAATAATTATCATTTATATGTTCATATTTTAAATATGTTTTTTCCAAGAAATTAACAACATTTGTGATGAGTTGTTCTTTACTGTATGATTTGATTTATTAGAACATGTTTTTATTAAAGTTATTTATTGTATGAATGTGATACATAAAATGTATCAAGCCATATGCATTTCACCTATACCCAAGGAGATCATAGACCATCCACCCTATTCATCATTAATCTTCAAATGATTTTCAAGCCAAAAATCCTAACAAAACCCTTTTTTTTTTTTGGTAACCCCTAATAGCATCATGTTAATGTATTTGACATTATAACAACACATTTCTAGCTAATTTGTTCGGTGTAACTCTTTTATTCATCATTAATTTTCAAATGATTCTAGGGTAATAACCCTGACTAAACACTTATTTATTTATTTATTTATTTTGTTTTCTTTGTAGCTCTAACAACACATTTCTGGCTAATTTGTTTGCTCTAACTCTTTGTTTCTTGTATGTTTTAAATGGTTGCTTATTTTATGTTATGTACTATGTATATTACTACTTGCATATTGCTACTCAATGCTATGTCAAACATATTAGCATGTTTTTAGCATGATTTCTTCTATGTTGTATGTTAAAATTGTCTTTTTAGAAATCCCATCTTGCACTTTAGCAATTCCATCTTGTACATATAATTAACACTTATTATATATTAGATAATACACTATAAACTCTCTTGCACATATAGTTAACACTTGTTATATATTATATAATATACTAGTTAATTCCATCTTGTACATATAATTAACACTTATTATATATTAGATAATACACTATAAACTCTCTTGCACATATAGTTAACACTTGTTATATATTATATAATATACTAGTTACTCTTATGTATTACATAGTTAATGTTAATATTTGCATATATGAAAAAAAAAAGTAGGAAAAAGAAGTGAAAACAAGAACAACATCAATGTCAATATATACATGATATAAAATATATTATATATACTTGGCTTTCACATAGTCAATATCGAAATATTCAAATCGGGAGAAGTTGGACAAGCCAGGGAAGCATTAGCAGTTAGCTATCACAAACATCACAACAACAACAAACACATAGGTAAATATTCATAAACTAGTTTTCTTTTACACGTGCAAAACAAATAGCAGCAAATTCTAATACCATTTGTAAATTATTGTGTTCAGTTCAAGTGAAATAACAATAGCTACAAGTGAACAAACCAACATTGCACACTCAGATCAAACAACAACAGGTACAGGTGAAGCAACCAGTCTTGAAAAATAGGAACAATTTGAAAGGTATGCATATAAAAATGTAAATTTTAAAGTTATGCAAAAGAAATATACAAAAATTGTCCATTATATTACTTATTTTTTGTTATTGCTATGTGTTGCCCAGGTTTGCATCTCCAAATATTGTATCGATAGAAGGCCTGAACAGTCGTAGGATTGGAGAAGTATTCATCGGAGACGTAATGGTTGTCTATAGCACATACTTGGATAAAGAGAACAAATCACGTCGAATTTTGTGTGTTGAATTGACAGATGAAAATGGTATTATGACAGTTACATTGACTATCCCTGTACAGATCATTCAAAGACATGAGCAAAAGGTTCTTCCCGACACTGGAATATCTATTACAAATTTCAAAATTCTACCAAAAACTAGTTATGACTGTGGTGATTGTGATCATATTATATTGTTCAATGAATCAAGTCTAGTAGAAACATTGCCTCCAATTTGTAAAGAATACAATTTTATACCGGACACAACAATTAAATAGTTTGCAAAGAATACAGACATGTATCCAATTGCTACTATTGGAGTTGCTATCACCCTTGCTAGAAGAGTTGGCTCACATTACATTTTTCATATAAAGGATGGTAATACAGACAATGACAAGGAAACGATACTCTTTTCCATGCCCAGTGCTCTATCTTTTATATGCTAATGTTTTTTAAATTGTGTATTTCCATGTTTAGTGTTGTATCTTTTATATGTCATTATATCTTAAATTAAATTAGATAACAATTATAATTTTTTGTGTCACAACTCCAATTGTTTGAAACATATGAACAATTATTTACTTCAATGGAACAATAATTGCAAACAAGAAAATTTCCGATGATGCTATTTAAAAATATAACTAAGAGGAGAGATGTAAAAGAAAAGGCCTTTTGTACAATGCAATCAACATTCATAACAGAACTCAGAACAAAAATAGTTAAAGATTTGGAAAAAATAACTAGCTCAACAAATGTTGTGAGTATATATTTACAAACTTCATATGCAAAATAATTTAAACACACACACACACACATATATACATTGTTTAAATTATTGACTTTTTTCCTGTATAAACAGGTTGAAGGTGCATTGATAGCAGCAAATGCATACTCAATTCCATTTGAACATGTTTTTGCTTTATGTAACTCTCCTATAGGGGCATCTACACTAATAAAAGATCCAATGTTTGATTGTATTAAATGTCATAAGAAATGCCCCTTTGTATATAGACATTTCCTAAATGCTATTATTTGTACCATCAACAACAATAATGTCCAATGCATTATTAGAGAACCTATACTGCATAGTATACTTCCTAGCCTAATAGAAATTCCATATGAAATGTATCTACAAAAAAAATCAAAGATTGTTTATATGCTACGTGACCTTCGAGTGCATAGCATATTTACAATAAAAGAAGACAACGTAGTTCTACATGTTGGATAGAAAAATGAACATGTTACAAGTTAGTTTGCATATGCTCAAGAAAACTCAAATTGAATACTTATTAAAAGTTCAATCGCTAAATTTACTTATTGATAAGTTATATGAATAATGTTTCTAACTTATACCCAACTGTCCAGGTTTTTTCCCTTTTTTTGTACAGTGAACAGACATGGAAAAGCTTTGATTTTACATCGAAGAGATTTCATTTGGTTGTGGTTTTTCCCAAAATGCTTAAAGATCCTGTACTTTTTGTTGTCTTCTTCCAAGTCCTTAGTTCAATATAGCTCTGCAACAACTCAAGCGTTATATTAACTTTGACAATGTACAACATAAGAATAGCGAATTTAGGAAGCATCCGAACAAACAAAAGGATTTTTTGCATGGTTAGAGTTTGAGTACAAAATTTTGAAGTTTATTAAGTATGGTTGCATACATATTTGTGAGGTATGTACATTGACTGCAAGCCTAGCTCCTATTTTCAACATATGTTTATAAGAGAATAATTATTATGTATATGTTCCTATTTAAAATGTGTGTTTTTTGAAAGGTTAGTACAACACCCACATGGTCACCCTCAATAATGGAAAGACTGTTTCATTCTCTCGCTCCATCTGTTCTGTATGATGTGAAATGTGATATCAAATTATTGTTGGAAAATGGTCTGGAAAACATGCACACTCATGGATAGGCAAAACTTAGTGAAACAGAGACACTTTAATAGCAAGTCACACAAAGGTTTCCCTAATTTTTTTCCTTCAATTGCTTTCATTTCTTTCAAACTAATGTTGCATTATTGTATGTGTAGGATGACAATGATGTTCTGAACTCGGAATTATCCAACAACTAATCACTAAAACTTGTCTTTACATCAGCTTGATCCATCTATCTGTTTCACAGAGATGTCATTATGTATTGTACCATGAATGTTCTCCTACCATAGGAGTTTAAAAAACTATATTTGATCAAATGCTTTAATGATCAGTTTGATGATTCATTCATATCCATATACATTTTTCTTGCGATTTGAATGAGAAATCATGTGGGCAAACTAAATAAATGTAGTTGAATATATAGAATATCGTTGGCCATACGAAAGAATTTTATTTTCATATCGTTTATGCAATACATATCTGAATGTCATCCGACTATATTAAGTCTAACACAATCATCGTCCTCTCATTCTGAGGTATGGGGATCATATGGAAGCAGATAAATAATAGAATATTTTTCAGTAATTTTGAAATGATCTATCTTTGTTCGATGTGGAGCCCCTAGAGCTCTTTCCCACTTGAACAAATTATAACACTTGCCTCTATATAGGTTTTTGGAGAAGGAAGTTGCCTCTGTATAGGGACTTTCTCTTTAACCGTGTGAGGGGCGGCTGGATAAGTATGCCACAATCTAATTACTAGTCCTCTTCCCCTGCCAAGGGATGCCTGACCTATGATAATATAGGTTTACGTTAAATAATTCTCAAAAATATATAAAATCGATTTGTAATGTCATATTTTAGGAAGCGTTAACAAATTTTTGGTCAAGGCTGAATTAATAGATGGTCAAAGATTGAACCATCGCTATATACCTACGTTGAATAGGTATTGGTTTTCGTTGACTTATAAATATTTTTTTTATTCTAAAGTGTTTTTCTAATGTTTTGTTTTCTTTCAATTAAATATATTTGTTTTGATTCTCATTGGCTATATATTTTGAAGTCTTATTGCCGTGTTGATGGCGGAGTTATCGAAAATTGCAATTTTCATTAAATAATTTGGGTTTTTCATTTAATTAGTCACCTCTACAGCTGCAAAATGTACAAGAAGGTAGATGGAGAATCCTGCAAATGTCCCCGGTGCCCACTCTCTTCGCGGACGTACTGGTATGATTTTTTTGGGATTTGCGGTAAATTTGCGTAAAGGCCACAGATTTAAACTGAAAACATGGTTCAAAACCATAGGAAAATGAATGATCTTAGAACATAGAGAAAGTTGAATGCTTATAGTGAATGTATTCAACTTGTCACAGGAATCATGTGATGTTGTAGCATCCCAACTGTAAACACTAATTAGTAACTAGAACATTCAAGTAACAAGTCATGCACATGCAGACCAATCCAAAATCATATAAATTATTTTTAATAATTAACTTAAAAACAAAAATTACCTTGTCAAACTCGAATCGAAATATAGGCTAAGCTAAAAATTTAACTTGTACAAAGCAAATTAATATGACAGCGCCCTCGACATTGTTCAACCAAGTAGTCATTTTGGGAAGAAAAACCATAAATGTTTTATTAATAATAAAACTATTTTTTTTAATATCATGAATCAATCAATGTTTAATTTCTTCAAAATTAATTTAATATCAAATATTTATTAAATTGTTATATATATATATATATATATATATATATATATATATATATATATATATATATAAAGTTTTTAATCAACAATGAAATATAAAAGATCTATATAATCTCAATATATTTGCATTTTCAACAATTTAAAATACAAATCAAAATCAAAGTAACAACTATGTATAATTTCGCATACACATTGTTTTAACATAAACATTTTCTTTTTAATTTAAAAAAAAAAAAAAACTAAACCATTTTTTTATGATTTAATGGGTGGATTGAGCATGTCTTAAGTTTAATCAGTTTTAATGTATACAATGATATATTTAAAATAAACATCATTTCAGGACTTAACGACCTAGCTGCTTGTGCGGTGCTCTATGTGAGCCTCCCTCTGTGTACTTCACACTGTTGCAATGGATTCAGGAGGGGGATCTGAGCCTCCCCCTCCTCCTCCACCTAAGCTCACGGCCTTTAAAAAGTTGGTTGAGGCTTGTAGCAAACGGCCAGTCACAGCCTCACAGCAGAAATTTGTGAAGAAGATGGACTCCATCTCGTCAATCGCCCTCCCAACTGAAGAGCCTTGTCATGTTGCTCTAAACATTGTTGAACGAGGCCTGATCGGACAATTTACAGGATTATGGCCTTCTCCAAAAGCCATCGAAGCTTGGGTTCAGAGGAATTGGAGACCGCTTGTCTCGAAAGGCATCAAGAGCCATTTCATTGGGAAAGGCTACTTTGTTTTCATTTTTGACAACGCTGAAGATAGATATATAATATTCAGAAACGGACCATACTTTATGGGCCCCCAGGGGTTGTATCTGAAATAGTGGACGTCGGACTTTGATCCATCTCAAGATGTGCCTTCGGCGGTCCCAGTCTGGGTGCGTCTCCCCCACCTGCCTCTGCACTGCTGGAGCCTGAAATCCTTAGAATCTATTGGGAATGCCCTCAAAAAATGCATTGATAGAGCAGAAAGGAAGGATCGATAATCCTTTGCGTGAATATGCATGGAGGTGGACCTGGAAATAGGGCTCCCATAGGCCATTAAGTTAACAATGGCAGACTGGTCACATGTGCAAGAACTCGACTATGAGCAATTGCCTTTTAAGTGCAAGCATTGCCACGGCTACGGGCACTTTGCAAGAAACTGTAAAATGAAGGCCAAGGAGGGAGTAAAGAAGTCGAAAGGGGAGCAATGGACAAAGGTGCAGAAGAAGGCCCCTACAAAGAAGCACAATAAGCCTCATTCGAAAGGGACCCCTACAGGATCCATTGTGCCCAGTATAGAATAGCCTCAAGTGGCTGGGAACGCAGCTCCTCCTTGGACAGATTCATCCTTGAACCCTTTCGAACCACTCAGCATTCAGGAAGACCCTCCGGTGATAGCTCTTGATGTGGATCAGCAGGCCCCTCTCCCAGCAATTGAAGGAAACAACGCAGGGGCTCTCCCCACTCAACTAGATACCCAAGTAGAAGGCTCTTCTTCCCTCTCCTACGTGTTAGGCGAAAATATTTCCATTTAATTCCGTTGTAGTATTTGCCCAACTATTTAATTTGTCAATATGAGGTTTGTAGGCTTACGAAGCACACACACTATATATGCAGGACTGAAGTAGGACTAATCTAATCTAAATTGCTAAAATGAAATTAATCTAGGAAAGCATTACAACATGTGAAGAGTTGAATGACAAAAGACATATGTGAGCTCACACAATAAATCAATCTCAAATTATATTACAAGAGTCAATGACAAAGCATGAAAGAATAACAATGGAAGAATCAAAGCTAAGAATCCCCTTCTCCTTATTACAAAACTAAATTATGAATTACATGATCTCATCTCTCCCCCCAAAATGAAGAGAGAGCACTCTCTTATATACATGAAAGTCTTAAAGAATGTCATAATTACAGATGCACTATTCTCTCAACTTATTCCTTCAAATCCTCCACACATATCTTGGATAAGATATCCTATCAAAATCTCCATGATCTTCTCCTTTGAATATGCTTGAATGATTGTCCCAAATATTCTTCAAATCTTCAAAGCTTGAAGATGAAATTCGAATTTGAGGCTAGGTGGTAATATTTGACTTTGTTGAAATCTTCACATATGCCTGCACACATCATCAAACTCATCCAACCTTGATATATAATGAAAATATGTTATTTTTCTAATATTTAATCACAAATTCACTTGTAATACTAAAATGAATACAATGGAAAATAATAAGGAGAAACGCAAATATCATTATGGAAATGGTATGATAAAAGGTTAATGGGACGATGAAATGTAAGGAATAGTGAAGGAAAAAGAGGATATAAAAGTGACATTTCTGAGGCCCAACACTACGCAGACATGACAAGGAAGAAACCCCCGGAAATGTCAGGCTCATCAGAAGATGAAACTTTCGAAAGACCATCGAGAAGAGTAGGAAGGAAATCCATCAAAGAAGCAAGAGAGGAAGAAGCGGAGAGGCATAAAATGCAGGGAATCCAATCCACTCTCGAAATGTCCATTGGACGAAATACTAGATCAAGGCCAGTCAAGGGAGGCCCCTCTTCTTCTTTTCCCAATAAATAATGCATATAGTCTCTTGAAACTGTAGAGGCCTGGGCAATCCTATGAAAATCAAAGTCGTGAAAGATCTTTTGAAGGCAGAATCACCAGAGATCATAATGCTCCAAGAGACAAAAATAGAAGGGGAATCCCTTCTCGATCTAAGCTGAATGAAATGGAAACGAAATGATGGAAAGGCGTTAAGTGCAAGGGGTGATTTTGAAGGGCTTTCCACGGTCTGGATCGAAGATTTGTTTCATCTTGAAAGCTCCTTCGAGACTCAGCACTAGATCTATACCGAGCTCCGCCACAAAATAAGTAAGATTACAATTGCTTTGTTCAATCTTTATGTACCAGTTCATTTTGTTGAGAAAAAAGATTGATGGAAAAATCTATTTGACTTTGTAGAAGTCTACTCTCCCAAGAACATCATAGTTGCAGGGGACTTAAACATTGTGCTAGAACCAAAAGAAAAAAGAGGGGGCATCATTAGCAAGGATCAATTGCTCCCCCTTGTAGAGGATTTGATACAGCAGTGGGACCTTCTTGACCTTAAACGCAATAAGGGATTATACACCTGGTCGAACAATAGAACAGGGGTTACACACATTTCTGTTAGGCTCAACAGGTTCCTAGTGCAGAGCACCCTCTTGTTGGATAAGAAATTAGTGTCCACCAAAATCCTTCCAAAAACTACCTCAGATCACAAGCCCATTCTCCTGCAATTGGATGAGGAAGAAGACTTAGGTACCATTCCTTTTAAAATAATCCCTCAATGGATTGAGCAGGAAGGGTTCATGGAAGTAGTAGCCAAAGCCTGGTCCACACCAGTCACTGGCTTACCAAGTTATGTTTGGGAGCAGAAATTAAAAGTAACAAAAACAGCTCTTAAAGAGTGCGTCAAATCTCTCTCCAACCCCTACACTGCAAAGAGGAAAGAGGTTGTCCATCAGTTGGTAGATCTCCAACTGGACATGGAAAGCCAGGACATAACCACTTAGATTTTGGAGAAGGAACAAGCTGCCCAATATGCCACATATAGAGCTTACAAACATGAAGAGGAGTATTGGACACTAAAGTCCCGAAGCCTGTGGTTGGCAACCGGTGATTGTAACACGGATTTCTTCCATAGGCAGTACCGAGCACATCTCTCCCGAAACCATATCTCTAAAATCACCTCAGCAGACAGGATAGTCTCCAAAGGTTTTGTTCAAATCAAGGCAGCAGCAGAAACTCATTTTCAGAATCTCTACACAGAGGATGGGACAGGAAATGAGGTTTTCTTTGTCGACTTCCTTTCCCATATGCCTCATCTTGTCAGTAATGAGATCAATGCAAGCCTCTTGAAACCATTCTCTGAGGAGGAAATCAGTAAGGTAGTCTGGGACATGGAGTCCGACAAAGCCCCAGGCCCTGATGGCTTTTCCATACATTTCTACAAATCTTGCTGGATAATTATCAAGACAGACTTATTGAGAATGGTTAAATATTTTTCAGCAAAAGGCCAAAGTGGGAGGCAACACTAACTCCACTTTTCTTTCCTTAATCCCTAAAGAAGTGAATCTGGTCTCATTTGACAGATTCAGACCTATCTCGCTTTGCAATGCCTCCTACAAAATCCTCTCGAAGCTTCTCGAAAATAGACTAAAACACCTACTCAGTCAGCTAATCTCCCCCACCCAAGGTGGATTCGTCAAAGGGATGCATATCCTAGATAATGTGATTCTTGTCCAAGAACCATTCACTCAAGATTTCAGAGGAAGGAGCAAGGAATGCTCATAACATGGCCAACGCCTTTGATCGGGTCAAGCGGTCCTTTCTTTACAAAGTGCTGCTCTCTTATGGATTTTTCTCAGAATTCGTAAATCTGATCAAAGCCTGCATTGACAAACCCTGGATTTCTCCTCTAGTAAATGGTCGGCCTGCTAACTACTTTCAAGCAACAAGAGGGATAAGGCAAGGTTTCCCACTATCCCCCTTTCTGTATATTTTGATGGCAGACACCCTGAGCAGGAAATTGATAGCTGAAAGGAATGTCGAGGCAATTTCGAGCATCCGATCGGCAAAAGGAACATAATCATTCAACCATGCTCTGTTTGTTGTTGATTCCCTTATCCTGGGAGGAGCTTCCCTTCGAATTTCGAGGGCGTTCAACGAGATTATCCAAAACTTTTGTTGCATCTCAGGAGCACTGGTCAACAAAAGAGAGAGTGTTGTGTATGGTTGGAACATGGAGGAGCAAACCATTCTCAGAATTTCCTGTCTCTTGGGCTTTCCTGGATTTGCTTCTTGGGATAAAAGCAAGTATCTAGGCCTACCTCTAACGCTGGGAGAAAATAGACCTTTGCTCTGGATGGAAGTTATTAGCAAAATTAAATCTTAGATAGTAGCTTGGGGAGGACAGTGGCTTAATAATGTTGTCAAGATGATACTCATCAAAGCAGTCCTATCCTCCCTCCCTATCTATCAGACATCTTTTCTTCTTGCTCCAAAGGCGATCACTGAGCAAGTTTCGAAGCTAATCAAAGACTTCCTATGGTGTGGAGGCAAAGGAAATCAGAGAAATTTTCATCTAGTCAGTTGGGACTTAGTAAAATGACCGAAGCGAGAAGGTGGACTCCAAGTAAGAGACTCCGGCCTGGCCAACATCGCCTTAGGAGGCAAAATTTTATGGAAATTGTTCTCCAACAAAAACCACCTTGTAAGTCTTCTCCTTCGAAAGAAGTATCTCATTTAAGGAGTCTCAATGAGAAATATATAGACTGATAGCACCCCCAAAGGCACCCAATTATGGAATCTATGTAGAAAAGGTCTTGATTTCTTTAAACATCAGCTTTATAGAGTCCCAGGGAATGGAAAAAGAACCCTGCTTTGGACAGACGGTATTATGGGAAAACCTCCTCTTGAAAACACAGTGGAATTAGCAGAGCTACAGGAGTGGCTTTCCCAGCTCGAGATGCATAGTCTAGCAGACATCTCTGCTTGGGACAAAGATGGTTTCTGGGCGGATTGGGTTTTCCCTAATCTGCCAATGCATCTTCTCCACCAAAAACACCTTCTCCTTGACGCGCTAAAGGGTTCAGCTCCTGTAAGTCTCTATGGCGCTGATATTTGGAGCTGGGGAAAGACAGGTATATACACAGCAGCTCAAGGATACGCAACTTTACAAGTCCACCATCCCCCAGTTAATAACCCTGCAAATTGGAAGCAAGTTTGGGACAACTACGGCCTCCCAAAGATCAACTTTTTCACATGGGTGCTCCTGCACAGGCATGTGCTGACTGGAGAAAACTTAGAAAAACGTGGCATCCAAGGCCCGCACAAATGCATTTTATTTCGTATGGCCCCTGAAGGTATAGACCATCTCTTCGTGGTCTGTCTATTTGCCCAATCGATCTAGGCTCTCGTGCTCCAAGGCCTCAATGTGATCGCTCCCTCCCATATCACAGTTGGCACACTCTTTAGGTCTTGTCAAGATCGGTATCCAAGGGTGATAAAAGCTAAATCAATGTGGAACCGTGTCTGGTCTTCCATCCCCAAGTTCATATGCTAGAAGATCCAGTTTGCAAGAAATGACCTTATTTTTAATAACACAACGCAAACTCCTTTCATAGTTGCGGACAAAGCCGAGGCGTATTTGTTGGAATCCTTGGGAAACTACTCGGAAAATCTTGACATCTCTCTCACTTCAAAGGAAAGAAACTGGATGAGCGCTCTCTTGACTCAGGGCAGGACGAAGAACATAGCTCGCCCATCTACCAATCCCACTTGGCACATAAGAACTTCAGATGAAGAATTCCAAGTCTGGTGGAGAAATCAAAATAAGGTAACAATGTTCTTCAACGGTGCCTCCAAAGGGAATCATGGGATTGCAGGAGCAGGCGGAGTGATCTACTCCCACGATGGTTCCCGCGAAGACAGCTTCAGCTAGGGGTTAGGGAAAAGCACAAATAACCAGGCCGAAATCCTTGGGTTGTTAAAAGGCTGCCAGATCGCCCAGGAACATGGAAACAAAGCTCTCCAAGTCTTCGGTGATTCAGAAATTTTGATAAAAACCTTAAACACAGAGGAGCATTTCGCCAATCTAGCTCTCAACAATACTCTTCAGAGACTTCAGGGTTCATTCCAAAGCTTCGCCTCCATCGAATTTTATCACATCCTCCGCAACTCGAACAAAGAAGCAAACAAAAAGGCAAATGAGGGCTGCAGCTTGCCACAAGGAGCTTTCAAAAAGAATGATGAGGCACCTATGTTCAGTCCCATTCTGTAGCTGCAAGTTTCAGTTCCATGCAATAGCATGAAAAGAATAGATTGTATCAAGGAAAGAGAGACCAAGACTATATGTAATACTGGTTGATTTGGCCAACTCTACTTTCAATAAAAATTAATTGTTTCAGTTAAAAATAAATAAAAAATAAACATCATTTCTAAAATGTCAACTTTGAAAAGATAGTATTTTAAAATATTCATTAAACTTATTTGCAAACAATATTTTTTAAAATATTGATTCATCATACCTACAATTTTTAAGAAATAGATATATCAAGCCAAAATAGATATAACAAGCCATAAATATGTTAATATGGGAAGTTCTTGATTACATATCAGCATGATCCATTTAACTCGGGATCTATAGGGGCAAACCTTTAACCTTTCTTGACACTTGGTAGATCTTAAGTTAAATGGATCTAAGGTGGTTGTTATTCATTCAAATTATATATATATATATATATATATATTCATTATTTTAACTTTTTATTATTATTTTAATGCTCTATGTTACATGAAAATTTCTCCTATACTGGGTTGTAGAGTGTCTCTCTACCCAAAAAAGCTTCCATAAAGCAAAATCAAAACCAAAGGCACAGAGACTTTTATACTAAATCCAAGAATCAACTAATCAAAACTTTTGCAGTCTTCCATAAAAACACTAACAATGAAGTTAAAGAGTTTAAGTGTTTAGGCGGGGACTAAGCTACCATTCAGCACTTGTTTTATCTAATCTTTTATTTTACTTTTGTAAATTATTTAATTTATTTTTTCATGAATAAAAAATAATTCACACTAAAACCTAGGATGTATTGTGCTTTTGTACATATATTCATTTTTCATTTTAAATATTCATATTCATTTTCGTTTTTATTTTTTATTTTTTAATTCAAATGTCCTAATGTGTACATATTTTTAATCTTTTACTTTTTCCCTTTTACTCTCCTCTCCCGAAGCCCTATTTTCTAGGCCTCCCTATAATCCCTATAATATAGGGATTTCCTAAAAATAGGAATTCCCTATATTATAGAGAGTTCTAGAAAACATTTTAACTAATACTTGAAACTCCCCTCACAAAAGCTCTGAAAAGTAAAATGATATAATATAATATAATTATTCTTCATTTTATAATTATATTATATTATCACATGTTTAATCAATGTAAATTTTGAAAATCCGTGCCACAGCTCGGCGAAATTATTAAGTTTACCACACTCACGAATATGAAATCCTGACGAAGACGACCAATGAATATTATATTATATTATTTTAATACACTTTTGAAAAATGTGCATCACACTTTTTATATATCATTTAATATTATTTTAAAAGGGTCGTGCTTGTGATTATCGGGAGTCTTGAGATGTTAGTCGTGACGAAATGGAGTTGGGTGAGAGTTGAGACACACTAAAGTCCTGACGACGAAAACCTGGGGAACTTTGGAGATATATGTTATATGGGATATTATATCCCTATGGACTACGTCCATGTGATTGTTGGGAATATATATATAGAGAGAGAGATTAATATTTTTTTATTTAATTTAATTTTTAATGTTTGTAGATTAAAAAAAATTTCGCGAAAACAATTAACAACAAACATGAATGGGCTTAATGGTTAAAAATGTGTCTCATTCTTGGAGGTCACAGGTTCAAATCTAGCGAGGGTATGATAATTTTAGTAAAAAAAATCATTAATTAGGGGTTAAAAAAAAATTAACTTTTCACATAATGTAAATAATTTTTCTACCCTTTTTTACTTTCATTGCATTATATTTATTTTTTCTTTAATTTTATTATTTTTTTAATTTAAAAAAAGAGAAAATTATGCTACAAGTTGTGGGTCCCATGTCGCTTGGATTCTGATTAAGACTATCCATAGGGGCTAATCTATCTAATCAGTTAACCATTTAACCCTCTCATGTGTGTGGGATTTCTTTTGCAAGATGGAGATCAATGGTTCAGATTCACCCACATGCTAAATCAACGGTTGTTGAGTGACAATTTGTAAATGGCCATAACTTTTGCTATAGGTGTCGAAATGAGGACCGTGATACCTCGTTGGAAAGGTATTGGACAGAGGAACACATTGGTATATGTCTCCAGGACAGAAAGTTGACAAAGGATGACATAAAATGTAGAAAACATAAACCCACGGATTTGGGGGAGAAATTGGCCACACCAACTTCAGGAAGCCATATCTGGAGCTACGAGCAACGAAATCAGGCCTAAGAGGGCTCGATGGAAATATAGAGGAGAGAAGAATAGGCTGGGGTAGAAATTTCTAGCATATTGAGAGAAGAAAAGGTTTGAAAATGCAATACACGAAAAGAACCCGAATTCAGACAAAGAACTAGATATGCAAACTTTAAACAATCATATCTTGAACTGCAAGAAACAAAATCAAGCTAGCAATAACTCAATGGAAATATGAGATAGAGGAGAAGAAGATAAAATAATATTATTCAGAATACCAAAGCCAGAAATGCCCAGAAACTTCCTAGGAACAAAAGATAACGCCAATGGTCGGAGTCAATGATTGTTTTTTAACGAATATCATTTGTAAACTGTCATAGGGCGAATGTAAACACTCAGGGTTCTCTTCATATTCCATTTGTAACTCCCGCATCTAGATTTTTGAAATGTAAAAAATAAAATTGGGGGGGAAATGAAATGAACAGGAGTCATGAGAACTCAAGAGTCTTTCTCTTGTCTTATAAAAGAGAACTCATAGCAGAGAACCAAGACTTTTTCCCTTTGTAACAAAAGAAGGTATTATTACTTCTGAGTAATAAAGAGCAAGAGGCATTTTGGAAATCTGTGATGTTGATGGATGTATTGGAGACTATTGTTTATGCATTTATCTTCTAGCTGAGTAGATATGACTATGTTGTGTGAACTATTTATGCACTTTGTTTTGTTTGCTTATGATGTCACATGTTTCTATATGGGTACAGAAATGATGTTATAGGTGTATTGTGAAACTATTTGTCTGTATATCTGTAGCATTGTTGCTTTCATATACCATTTGAATACATTAAACTATTTCTTGTTCCATGGTGTTATCTTTTGTTGTACTCATTCTTTTAGATTTGCTCCTGGGATAGATTAGAAGTAGTTAAGAGTAGATTAGTTTCCTTTTAGATTAGATTAGACTTTGGATTATTTAGAACTCTTTGGGGGGCAGTCTGTTGTTTTTCCCCTTTTATTTCTTTTAATTCTAAGTGGCGGCAAGGCCCATAAACTCATGGGAAATGCTACAGCAAACGAGAGTGGGTCTAATTGGGACCTACCGTCAGGTGTTCTCCCTCATCTTCTTGAAAGCCTCTTCGAACCCATCAACAGAACCTTATGGAGCCATTTTGGGGCATTAAACGACATATTTTGGGGGTTCTGGTGTCTGTAAATTTTCCACGCCCCCTTGATAGTGTTCCACACTTTGAGACCTTTCTAGCGGTGCAAATTGTGCATCAATCGAAGCTTGTATGCAAACGTTATGCCTCCCGCAAGTTGAACTACCATGTTGACCACCATGGTACAAGAGGATGCCACGTCATCCCCCATTACTCATGCATATGGGGCTAGTCACGTATGTAATTTCAAGAAGATTCTAGAATGTTCAAAACCATATCAACATTAAATATCGGGCCACTAGGAGGAAAAGGGGTTCGATTCTATGTTATTGTATTTTGTTCCATAGCAAAGAAGAACAACTATGAGTGGGAAATTAAAGAGAATAATAGAGGGGGTTAATGTTATGTAGCAGACAAACAGGCCACAGGTCTCAGGTCACTCCATAGAGAGTTTCTTCTCCTTTGTACTTTCATCATTTTCATACAAGAGAAAAAGAGAGCAAAGCAACCTCACCTTCTAGTTGGGCTTTCTCCCATAAGGGTTTCCCAGATAAAATCTTTGTTTTATCTTGTGGATGGTGTGTGATTGTAATTTATCATTCTCTGTTTTCCGCATTTTATCTATTTCATGTATAAGTAGATAATCAATAACTAAATATTTTGGAATCTAAAGGAATTTAACCTTCATAGTGTAGATTTCAATTTTATATATCAGATTTTTTGTGATGAACTATTCCAGTGGAATATCCATTACAGTTTACAGATCAAGAACTAAAAGTACTAATAATATCAATTTTAAAATTCTCCAATAAGTTGCTAATTTCAGCTCTACTTACCCCAATGTTTGTTGATCTGTTAACTCTAGAGATAGTATCTCTAGGTCCCTTACATACTTGGGTTTTCCTCGAGAAATGTGCTTGCATAAGTCACAGATTTCTTCATAACATAAATGAGACACATTTCCTTTTCCCATGAGGCTAAGTACGTCTATACATTCATCTCTGATTCCATGAAGCAAAATGATGTTAAGAATATCTAAATCGAAATGATTTTGCCTAGCTCTTTTAACAATATAATGAAATCTTTATAACTACTCTTCTAGGAGTTCTTCCTCTTTTTGTGTCATTTTAAATATTTCTTCTCTCAAACCTCTATTAGTACAATAGTCATGATATTTTGAAAAGAACTTTTGTCTTATTTCATCCCATGTTGTGATAGTGTTAGTTCCCAAACCCATAAGCCAACATAAAGTTGCATCTTTCAAAGTGGTTGGAAACAACTTAAGTTTTTTAGCATCAAAAGAGTAATCATAATTACGACATAAGACATGAAATTTGAAAATAAAAGTTTCTAGGTCTTTAGTTACCATACCATGGAAGTTGGGCAATGTTTATGGTGGTATATTCTTCATTTGGACCATTATTGTTGGATCCAAGATAGGGAATCCAAACTCATTTTTGACAATTGATGTTCCTATGCCTTCTTGTATTTCTTGTCTTGCTTCCTCTCTCTCTCCTTCTCCATTTACTATAGACATCTTGACTCGTTTGAAATGTATAGATTCTTTGGATGAATTAGAGGGTTCTTCTTGAGAGGAGAGTATTACAGCTTCTTGAGATGCTTCTGAGACTCTGTCTTTAGAAATTCCTTCTCCTATTTTCTCTTTGCCTTTTGATCTTGAGGTAATAATTCTGCTTGATCGACCTATTTTTGCAATCCTACAGATGGATTAGTGGATGGGTTGGCTCTTACAGCACCACATGTTGGAAATGATGGAGTGGTGGGTGAATTGGTGGTGGGTGTAAATCTACTTCTACAATCTCTATGTCTATTCATGCATTCTACTTATCATGATTTAAATTGGTGAAGAGAGACTCCCTACATAGCTACTTATAGTTAATGTGTCAAGTTATTATACCATAAAAATTTATAGTGAAGTCATCTTTACTTCTTATTGTCTCTCTCCCCATGCATTCATTCCTATATGCATTTAAAATGATACTTTAAAGAGAGAAACTAATTCCTTTTAGCACTTCCTCGGCAATAGCGCCAAAAATGTCAGTCAATTCAATTACTTGAATTCTGAGCATTAAATTATCAATTCGGTATCGTAAACTGATGAAGTGCTTACACGGTATGTGCAAGTTTTAGCTCTCTTCAATTTTCAAAATGCAAACACTACCTATGAAGAACCTCTAACTATCTGAAATTCAACTCAAAATACACTGAAAAATACTACAGGGATATTTCTAATGACCTGCAACTGATGTTTACTAGATCATTATTTTATCACAGCATATCACAATTCTTTATTCAACGACAAATCAAATAGTTTTATGATTGTTTAATCAAGTGATCTATTCAACACCAATTCACGCATAGATACCTCTGTAATTCCTATAGCAATTCATTCATTAAACAAATTATAGAATTTAAACAACACACATTAGATAATGGAAGAAATCACAACTGAACTAGTTAACAAATGGAAAACTGATCTAAGTAAGCAAGCAACAATTACCAACACATAGGGGGGGCTCCTCTCTATGGAAACGTTGTTGAGAATTCACTAAACTAGAAGTTCAACACTAAATAAAAAACACTCTTGACAAATGTATGGAAGGAAACAACAATTCTTATTAAATCTCTGTCAAAATGTTTTACAACAACATTCACTCATTCTCATATGATAATCTGGTGATTTATTATCCCATAAACAAATGTTTATATAGGATTTTACAATTACAAGTGCATGTTGTTTGGTGGCACACGAATTTCAATTTACAACAAAAAATAAATAGAGGAACTTGAGGAACCTATTTGCTTGGATCGCACCCCTTGAATCTTTTTTTCAGAAGTTTAAGGATTCAGGACAGACAACAGGAAACCCCTGATTGCGATCTCAATCTGATTTAATGCTTGGAGTGCCACCAAATTTGGGTGTGATGTGACACTGTCTTTGAAGGTTGACCATGATCTCTTGTTTTCCTTGTGTGCTCTCAAACCGATTTGATGAACACCTAACCATATCCATAACATGTAGATCCCATTCCATGTGGTACTTTCCCTTTAAGATTGGCTCAATCATCTCAATCATCAAATTTGTTGTTGGATATTTCACGTTTGTTTTAGGACTTGTAGATATGCTACAATATTTTGACTACTATGGGTTTTAACTATAGAAAATGATTAATAATACTAAAATCACACTTATGTGTCTACCAAAAACGCATATAAATGTAAGATTTGACAAATATACCTTAGAGTCCCCTTTGGCATGTATATCATGTGGGTGATGAGCATCAAGTGATAAAAGACATTGTAATGTGGTTCAAAATGATGGTTTAAAGGTAAAAGGCATAACAAAAAGTGATCAATAAGTGTCAATTCAAAGGCCCAACAGTATTCGTGGGATGGGGTTTGTTGTCTAACAATCTAGTAGAGGATTATGGAATATATCAAGGAATTAAGATTGCTCAAGCCAACAGAGTGTAGAAGCTTATTGTTTGCAGAGACTCACTTCTTCTCATAAGCCACTTGATTAAAGGCTTAGTTTCGACAGATGCAGGGCTAGCCTTAGTTTTGTGTTGAATTCTTCAACTAGCTTCTAAATTCTTCCAGCTAAATTATTACCATATCTTAAGAGAAAATAATGAAGACACATATCAAATAGCGCATCAAGAAACAAAACAAGGGTTTGGAACTTTGGTTATCAACAACGAGGTTCAATGGGAGACTCTGCCATACGATTTGAAATGACTTCTAAAGATATCAAGAACAGTTCATTTTGAAAAGGTTTATATCTTGAGGAAGATTTGGCTCCTTTTGGGCAATGGTTTTTCCTAGTCAAAAAGTCTCTCATTGTAACTCCGGTTCATTTGAGAAAGAAGAAGGATAGAATACTAGTCTCAAAGACAAAGACGAAAAAAAATATAAAGCTACAAAGAAGGAAGTTGGGAGTCTTTATAACTGATCAGGGGATCAAATTTTGCTCAAAAATTCAAAGTGCTCGGAATGGCTTCAAATCGAACGAGAGCGTAGGCCTCATCGTTACAAACCCAACGCAACTCGTTTGGGTTCAAACGGACGTCGAGAGCGAGAGATATCGCGTTCTGTTCAAATTTACAAACAGGCAAAAAAAAGGGTTGTTGACTGTATAGTCCGTACTGACACTGACATGGCAGGCCGTATGACACGTGGTAGACAGGCATTCGAATAGTTGGCAGGTGACTTGGCATGTTTGGCAGTGAACGGAATGACGACACGTGGCCCAGTCAATGGCCGCCATGTTGGCCGGAGTCGACCCCGCGACCTCCGGGCAAGGGCAAAGACTTGGCAAAGAGTCGCCAACCGGCGTGCCACCAGTTGTTCCTTGTTATATATATGGTGCAATATATATATATATGTTTGTATATGCATGTGGTTGGGGCGTGACCAGGCTGGGGCTTAGCCCCAGCCCTTGGTCGCACGATATGTTACATATCACCCACAGCTATATCATATGGACGCACGCGCGCGGTTGTGTTTGTTCCAACGGTTATATCAAAAACCCGCCATTTGGCCTTTGACCATTGGCTTATGTAACAGGAGCCTATGTTAATGCTAGCACGTGGACGCATGGGTCATACGACCTAACCCTTGACGGTTAGGGGCTAGGTGCACCCATAACTGTCCTACAGTTTGCACAGTTCACACAGTTGCGTCCGGTGCTAGGTTTTTACACTTAAATATGCGTGTGGGCTAGGTTGAGCCAACAAGGATGCGTTTTGTAGATGCAGAGATAGCAAGCTTGAAGGGGGGACTTCCAGGAAACCTATCTTCTTCATTTTTTGGCCAAACGAGGTGCCGAAAAAGCCCAACTAGGGGTTTTTGGACATTCTGAAGCCATTGGAGCAGTCTATTTGGCATTTTGAGCATTGTAAAGCACATTTTTGAGCACTTTGAGAAAATAATAC
>ML778153.1:1308937-1331725 GCA_009831015.1 Picea engelmannii
TATGTTGTTGTTTATATGCATCTTGAATGAGTAAATCCTATTAAAAATTGTGTTGCAAAGATGATCCATTTGCATTTTAACACATAAATTTTACTTGCAAATATTTTCAAGAATACAAGTCTTCTTCATTTTTAGATCAATAACTGTAAAGGAAAAGGTATTTAGGAAATATATTTTAGAGTTGTTAAACTCCTCAGAGTATTTTGTAAGTACTACACCTATAAATATCATTTTTGTGTAATCTATGTTGAGAACTCATCGGATCTAGAGGATGAATTAGATAGGATGAACTATATTTTTGTATTGGGATGCTCAGTTGCGACTGGTTTTCTACTCTCCACTGCCAATTTTCAACAATCTCTTTATATAATATATCCCAATTTCGGTTTAAAAGAAAATTGTTTGATGTGCTTAGAACATTTGGATGCACCGCATATCGATGTTGCTTATATAGGCATGGTGCATTATGTATCTATGTGTGCATTGGCAATGCTCGATTTTGTTAATGAACATTACTAGTATGCCTTAACTTAGGTGAAGCACCGCTCTCGGTGCATCCATACATTTATTAGTGCACCAAAGAGTGCAAGGAATTTATGTGCATTAAATATAACTCTCTAGTGTGTTTACAATACATTGGAGCACCACTTACTAGTGTCACTTGTAAAAACACATACATTTGGTGTGAGTTGAATGCTAGGGCTACATTGACATAAACAAATTCCAAATAATATTTTAAAAATAATCAAAATAAAGCCTAATTTTAAATTTTAAACCACTGAAAATGTAAGTTAAGGGGTAAGAATCAATTTAACTAGTCTCTTCTGTATTGAGGATGCATGGTTGCCGCATAGAGAAAAAAAATGAAAATTTAGTATCATTTACAAAATTCCAAATCAAATACAAATCCATTGTGCAAGTGAAGTAATCGAAAAAATTGGCAATCCCATAGCACCACACAATGGGGCAGTTGTAGGGGGGTAATGAGCAGTGGTACTTGTATAGGTGTGAAGTATAAAATACAAGTTGAAATGAAAATTTGGTTTCGAATGTTTTTTAATTCTATCATAGTGCACCTGATATATCGACACACCTATGCATTTATTTGTATTAGGCACACCATTTATATATTTTTAAAATTTATATTAAACCTACATCGGTTTGCATGGTAGTGTTATATGACTATGTAGTTAAATATATAGGACACATAGAAATGCTTTTGGAAAAAATTGTCGATATTTAAAATACACACATGCATGCACGCACACACTGATGCTCTTGAGTTTATCAGGTACACCAACCATGATTTTTTTTAATGATCAATGTTGGCCCTTGACCAAGTTTTGAGGGATCTCGATCAAGTTTCACCTATTTTGGGACTTCGACAGCCTGTCGAAGGAGGAGCGCAAGACGAAGCAGAGATCGCGAGATCTCGGCCCCTTTATGGGTCCTTTTTGGGTTTGGGATTATGTAAAGGGTATGGGATGTCGACCCATGGGTTTACCCATGTTTAGGCCTATTTTGTAATGTATAAATAGATATCTAGGCTATGTAAGAAAGGGGTTAGATCGATATATATGTGTGATTTTGGGCTAAGTGCTAGAACTATGTGATCGAAGGATTGTAAGTGCTTTGTGCATCCTATGTGAGGCTTGCAGAGCTAAGTGTGAGTGACTGAAGAAGGCTTAGTGTTATAACCTAGCTCGGGGAAGGAGGATCTAACGAGGTGCGCACAGATCTCCTATCCTAGGTGGAGTAGGATTTTGGTGGCTCTGTGCTTGTAACTCATTGACTGATGAAAATAAAGAAGAAGATTTGGTGGATGTAGCCCCAGGGTGGGGGTGAACAACGTAAATATTGTTTTGTCAGGCTTTGTGCTTTGTCTTGATGTGTTTATGTCTTCTCTTGCTAAGTGCTTGATGTAGATAGATAGATAGATCTGCTTATGCTTTCTACTAATGATGTATATGAATGTTATATCTGACCTATGTGAATGTTCTTAGTGCTTGGATCTGCTAGATTGAATCTACCTCTTTATGATAAAGTGCTTAAATACATCAGATCTGAGTGAATGATGCGATGCTCTGTTCTATCCGCGCAGTAGAATAGTGGTTAAATATTGAGTAACTATTGGTGTTAAGTGCTTTGTTAAGTATTATAATCACATATATGTGTCCCAGCTAAGGTTGCATACATCTGAGTCCTACAACCACCCCTGCCTCTACCTCGTGTGAGACTTCATCTGCTTTGCAGGTGTTGCCGAAAGGGCCGGTAGTTAGGGTTTTTTTGGTGAGTTGTTGTAGCGTTGAACCCTGGGTCTTCCCATGTGCCAACAAATGGTTCTGTTGTCGGGACATGAAACTGTGATTGTTGGGAACTGAGAAAGAAGAAGCTTTGTGCAAAGATTTGACCTGAAATTGTGAAAGCTCTGTGCGTAGATCTGTTTCCCTAGTGTGCATCATTCTACTTGACCTGAGGAGCTTTGTGCCAAGAAAATAGGTCAGATTTGAAGAAAAGAGGTAAGATCTAAAAGCTCTGTGCTCTGATAAAGGTAAGAATAAGTGAAAGTTCTAGATCTAAAATATTTGTGATCTGTAAAAGTAAGATAAGTGGAATTTTTTGTTTCTAAAGTATGGATCTAGGTATGTTTCATAGAGTCTATCCTATCTTAAAAACTAAGGCACTAATAGATGAAAGAAGGATTGATATGAATAGATCTGATAATAATAGTGCAAGATATGTTATACCTATGCATAGAAAGAATGCTTGGACTAACAAATGGATGCAGGACCCTAGACAGAATTTGTTGCAGGTTAACTACTATGATCCTAGCGTGCAGTACAGGAAAGGTTGGGGATCATTTAAACGAAAGAGAGGATTAACCCTCTGTTATAGTTGTAGAAAACTAGGACATGTTTCTAAGGAATGCCCTGGGAGAAGACCTAGGTGTCTTTGTTGTAAAGCTATGGACCATGAAGTGTTGGATTGCCCTAGAATGATTGCTAAAGTTGAAAGAATGAATCTAAACCAAGAAAACCCTAAGGAAGATCTAGAGGCTATGGCAGAATCCCAGAAAGAATCTGAGAAAGCATTGCTACAGATGAAAGAAACCCTGAATGACCACCGACATGTCAGCTTATCAAAGATCTTCAAAGAAAAAGAATGCATTGAAGAAAGAATAGGTGATCTGGATTTTATGAGCAGAACGAAATGACTACAAATTATTAACAGGTGCTTAACAAAAAATAACAGAGATACAGTAAAACTGGTTTTTTATTCAATAACGAAATAAGTTGAAACTGTAAAATGCAGTGGAAACAAGCTTGTTGGAATGGTGGCGACTTATCTCTAAGAAGAGATGTGACGGTTGCGCTCATTCGCAAGAAGAAAATTAAAATGAGGCTCTGAAGGCCTTTTAACAATAAACGGGAATGCCAAAAACTTTAGACATCCAAAAACCTAACCCTAGGAGATGAAGCGCCAAAACTCATGTGGGCCCCGTTTGGGTAAGTTAATACCTTAACTTCTCGGGGTCGTAACTTTTACATACAATCTTTGTTTTAGGCGTATGATACCCCATTGGAAAGGTATCGTCAAGGAGATTCATTTTGGGGCCTTAATAATTTTGTAGGCCATCATTGAGTTGGGTCAATCCCGAAAAACCTTCATTTAGGCCCTCAAAATGGCCCCAGAAGTTAAAACTGCTAAAAATAGTAAATTGCCAAAATTGCCAGAAAATTGTTTTGAGCCAGTTGGAAAAGGTGGGTGGCCACCGATATCCACCTGGATCAATCCTCACTCCTTAGGAAGAAATGGTCTCCATTGCGTTGAGGTCCCCCATCAGATGAGGAAATTTCTACTGAATCTGGCCCTGGGTGAGCCACTTGCCTTGGTGCAAGAGTTGCCCTGCTTTGACGACTCGATAAAGCTAGATCCTTTGTTGTCGAGTGCCCTTGATTTTTGTGTCCACAATCTGATCATTGGATGCATGTTGTATGCAATCAGGGTAGAGCTCAGTTGGTGTTAGCTGTTTTACTACTTCTAAGGTGTCCATTAATGGTGGGAAATAAGGGCGAAGGAGATCCATGTTGAACACTAGGTACAGGCCAAGGAAAGGAGGAATGTTGAGCTGAAAAGAATTATCCCCCATGGCCTTGGTGATGGTGTACAGCCCATAACGGAGTGGGCGAAGCTTCTGATGGGGTCCTGTAAGGCGTTCTTTCTGTAAGTGCAACCAAACTTTGTCACCCACCTAAAACTTGTGTGGCACCCGATGTTGATCATGGCGTTGTTTGTACTTATCATTGGAATTTTGTAGGATATCCTGAACCTGTTGCCGGATGTGTTGGATACTCTCAATGAACCGGGTGGCTTTGTCAGCTTCAGTTGGAGCAGGAGATGAGTCGGTCGAGGTGACCGCAAGGGGAAGTGCAACATCTATGGGACCCAATGGTTGGAATCCAAACCCCACCTAAAAGGGGTTGTGGTCGGCTGAGCTATGCAGGGCTTGGTTGTAGCTATGTTGGACATAGGGAATACTCTCATCCCATGTGTGAGGGTGTTGTGAATTATACATGTGAAGGATATGCACAATCATTAGATTTATGACCTCAGTTTGGCCATCTGTCTATGGGTGGAAGACAGTGGATTTGGTGAGCTTGGTGTCCAGCAATGACCAGAGGCTTGACCAGAATGTGTTGAGAAATCGATTGTCCTGATCTGAGATAATGGTTTGTGGGATTCTAAAATGTACCTAGACTCGTTCAAAGAAGAGCTTGGCATTGGCCTCTGTTGTGATATTCTTCTTACAGGCAACCAAAATCGCCATCTTAGAAAAGCGATCAACAACCACAAAAACAAAGTTGTTTCCCCGCTTGGTGGACGGGAGGCCCAACATGTAGTCCATTGAGATGGATTCCCATGACCTGTCGGGAGTAGGAAGAGAGGTGTACAAGCCTTGTTTCTTAGTGGTCGGTTTGGAAATCGCGCAGGCAGTGCAGGACCTGATATGCTTGCTGACCTCCTATCGAAGTTTTGGCACGTAGAAATGTTTATGTAGCATCGCCACTATCTTTTCGACGTCGAAGTGTCCTACCACTCAACTGTAGTGGGATTCCCATATTAGCTTCGCTTGCTCACTTGATGGAACACAAATATGGCCTAGACAACACAAAAACCCATCTGAATATGGAAATTATCGACAACTGTGTTTTCCCCCAACATTTGGTAGGTGGTGGCGAAGTCAGGGTCTGTCTCATAGAGTTGGGGCCATCCAGAAGTCTCATGGTGGCAAGAGTCTAGCACCGTGGTGAGTGTTGCGATTGGCAGTCTACTGAAGCAATCAGCGACGCAATTGGTGCTTCATGTTTTATACTTGATGTTGAGATAGAATTGCTACAAGTATGTGGACCACTTTTGATGGCGGTCATTCTACAATTTTCCTTGTGTATGCATGAACTGCAGTGGCTTATGATCAGTGTGGATGACTGTCTCCTTCCCAAGAATGTAGTGTCTCCACTAGCGGTAGGCTTGCACAATGGAGTACATTTCTTTGTCGTAAGTAGGGTACTTATGAATAGCATCTGATAGTGTCTCACTATGATAGGCCATGGGGTGGCCGTGTTGAGTGAGAACGGCACCCACAGCATAGTCGGAAGCATCTGTCTTGATCTCAAAGGGTTGTTGTAGGTCTGGGAGTGAAAGTATTGGGGCTGAGCACAAGCGTTGCTTCAAATCATCAAGCGCTTGTTGTTGGGACCGCCCCCACACAAATTTTGCCTTTCCACCACCCCTGGTTATTTGGCTGAGGGCCCATGCAATATGGGAGAATCCCAACATGAACCTGCGGTAGAAATTGGCAAGGCCCAAGAAGCTCCAAAGCTCAGTCAATGTGGTTGGGGCTGGCCAGTCACGGATGACTTGGATCTTGGCTAGATCCACATGTACGCCATGTTGATCAACTATGTAGCCCAGGTAATGGACCATGTCCATGCTGAAAGAGAATTTTTCCAAGTTGGCGTATAGCTTGTGTTGTCGCAGGGTGTGCAGAACCTGTTGAATATGCTGCAAGTGTTCGGCCCAAGTCTTGTTGTAAATGAGAATGTCATCAAGATACACCACTACAAAATTATTGGTGAATGGTCGCAGAATATCATCCATCAACCTCATGAAAGTGTCTGGCACATTTTTCAAACCAAAGGGCATGAGAAACCATTCAAAAAGGCCTTCCTTTGACTTGAAGGTGGTCTTCCATACATTTGTCTATTCTATCGGGACCTTATGGTAGTCAGACTTCAGATCAATCTTACTGAAGTATTTGGCCCCCATGAGTTGATCAAAGAGGTCATCGATTTGGGGAATCGGGTATCGGTTTCTGACTGTGATTTCATTCAAAGCCCGGTAATCAATGCAGAGTCGCCAGGTTCCATCTTTCTTCTGTACCAACATGATTGGGCTCCTGCAAGGTGATGAGCTGGGATGGATGTGCCCCTTGTGGAGCAACTCTTGTATCTGTCACTTGATCTCCTCATTCTCTAATAGAGAGCGACGATAGACTTTCCCATTAGGCAGCAGTGTGTCAGGGGTCAAATCGATGGGGTGCTTGACCTGGCAGTGCAGAGGTACCCCGGTAGGTGAGGAGAAGATATCTAAGTATTCTTCCATGACCTTGTCTACTTGCTTCTACTGTGTGGAGAGGTCGTTCGTAGAGACCCTGGATGTGGTTGTGATCTTTTACTTATTCTGAGAGCGAATCACGAAGAAGACAAACTTCCCCGTCTAAGAGATGACCTTCCTGCATTGCTTAGAAGAGATCAAGGAAATAGCACTAGGTGGGACTGCCTCGGGTATCCTGTATAATTTCATGTTCAAAGTAATAATAACATTACAAGGCCTAGACTCATATACAACATGATGTTTCCATAAATAAGGTTGGCCCAAAAGAACATCACAAACTTCGAGAGGAGAAACATCACACAATACCTCATCTTTGAAAGGCTTGATGCCGTATGACAGTCGGCACTGTTGTCTGATGCGGAGATCGCTTCCTTGGCGAAGCCATCCAATGGTGTATGGTTGTGGGTGCAGCGTTGTCGGCAAGGCCAACCACTTGACGACCTCTGCTGAGATGAGGTTCTTCTGGCTACTGCTATCAACGATGAAGTGCAGCAGGGTTCCTTTTACCCACATCTGTGAATGGAAGAGGTGCTCTCCTTCTTCTAGCTCATCTGGTTCACCAGGCTGGAGCTTGGTGGTAGCAACAGTGGCACTAGGTTCTACGTCAATGATCTGTCTTCCCCTTTCTGGTTCTGGCCCAAAGTCAGAATCCACATCTAATTCAAAGGCTTTCACTTCGGCCACCAACGACTGCTTTGAGCGGCAGTCAACAGTGTTTTTCCAAGGGCTCTTATGGAAGTCGCACCACTTCCCAGTATCTTTCTGTATTTTCGGTGTCCTTCTTTTCTTGCGGCTTGGACTGGTTGTCCTGGTATTGTCCATCTTTTCTCTGTCCTTTGTTTTGTGGGTTGGTTTCACCCTTTACTGGCTTTTGTTGTGAGGGGTTCCCAAGCCCAAATTTTCGCGTCTTTTGTCTGAGCTTCTGCTCAATTTTGACGGCATATTGGTAAGCCGCACCCAAGGATGAGATGTCCAGAAATTCCATTTCGGTCTGGATGTATCTATGTAGAGCACCACGGTACTTGAGCACCAGATGTCACTCTGAATATTTTATACCCAGCTTGGTGCGCAAGGTATGGAAGATATTCATGAAATCTGACACTACTTGGTCCCTTTCTTGCTGCAGTGTAGTCCATATGGTATACAGGACGTCATAACTTCTGATAGGGTAGTATTGTTCTTAATAGCATCCCTGAAGGATTCCTAGGTGGTCGTGATGGTAAATAATGAGGGTTCCTCTGTTTCCTTTTGCTCACAGAAATTTTCCCACCAATCTTTGACATGGGGAACGGCTTTGAGGAGCGCAAAAGTAATCTTTTCTTTATCCGAAAATTTATGGACAGAAAAATACCCTTCTAGTAGATTCAACCATTTGTCTACAGCATCTGTGTCTATCTGACCTTCAAATATAGGAATATCTAAGTTTATTTGTACCTTGAAGGGGGTGGTGCCTCTACTCAAAGAATATGTGTCGCTTGTTGGTAGTCGTCGAAGGATTTGTGTGAAACTATCCATCATCTCGTTCCTCTGTTGCGTGAGGGCTTCCTCAATCAACAGTTTGAAAGAATCTCCTGTCCCATCATATTTATTTTCTCCTACCATGAGAGGTTGCTTGGGCATGTGAGATCTTTTTTCCTCAAGAGAAACAAACTCGAGACCCAACTCTTTATACTCCGACCTCGTTGGGGACATGCATTAAGACGACAAGGAGCAGACCGCTCTGATACCACTGATCCGAATTTTATGAGAAGAACGAAATGACTACAGATTATTAACAGGTGCTTAACACAAAATAATAGAGATACAGTAAAGCTGGTTTTTCTATTCAATAACGAAATAAGCTGAAACTGTAAAATGCAGCGGAAACAAGCTTGCTGGAATGGTGGTGGCTTATCTCTGAGAAGAGATGTGACGGCTGTGCTCATTCACAAGAAGAAAATTACAATGAGGCTCTGAAGGAATTTTTACAATAAACAGGAATGCCAAAAACCCTAGACATCCAAAAACCTAACCCTAGGAGATGAAGCGCCAAAAGTCATGTGGGCCCCGTTTGGGTAAGTTAGTACATTAACTTCCCAGGGTCGTAACTTTTGCATATGATCTCCGTTTTAGGCGTATGATAGCCCGTTGGAAAGGTATCATCGAGGAGATTCATTTTGGGGCCTCAATCAGGCCATAGGATATCATTCAGTTGGGTCGATCCCAAAAAACCTTCATTTAGGCCCTCAAAATGGCCCCGGAAGTTAAAATTGCTATAAATAGTAAATTGCCAAAATTGTCAAAAAACTGTTTTGAGCCAGTTGGAAAAGGTGGGTGGCCACCGATATCTACCTGGATCAATAGGAGACTTCGACATTGACTGTGTTCTAGATGAAGAAACATAGGTGAATATTATGACAGAAAGAACTTGGGAACTTTTAGGGAAGGTGACTCCTTCCTTTGGAGGAATAGCGTTATTCAAAGGAAAGTTGATAAACCTATGTGGAAAGCTCACTCGGATCTCTATGAATGCCAATGGAACTTTGACAGAAGAATATTTTGAGATTATTAAATCTATGGAAGACAGTGCCCCATTTACCATGTTACTAGGAAAACCTTGGATTGAAATAGATCAGGCTAGAAGGAGAGAAGAAGAAGAAGTCCTAGAGCAGAAGAAGCAAGAATTAAAAGATTTTATGACTAGAAGGATTGCACACTTGATTGAAGAGCAGAAGAACATATCGCATTTATTTAACCTGGATATCGGAGTTGAAATAACACTAGAAGACCCACAGAGGATTGAAATACCTACTCCAGATAAAGAAAAAATATTACCCTTGAATCCCAGGAAAGAATATCCACAGCGCGAAGTAACTATGTCAAAAGAAGATAAGAAGCAGAATGGAAAAAGGAATACTGAGACGAATCTCACTGGAAAGAAGGCTAGAAAACTAAGTAAGAAGAGAGCTAAGATTAAAAAGTTGCAGAAGGTTCTAGAGGGAACCCCACAGAAGGAAAATTTGCAAAATTGGAGCTTCGTCGGGATATCAGAACAGCGTCACATGGCACTTCACCATGGAAAATAAATATAGCCATTGGGGTTATTATAACCATTCGACTGATGCTCTGAACGGGTAGAAAGGCATTTATGGTTCGCCACCAGACCGTTGGACCGCGTTGTAACGGACCGAATAGAGTTAATGAAGGCTCCATACCCGTTGCAAGAGATCTTTTGTCGAGTTACCTATTTATCTCATTGCGCCATGCATCGAGAACACTTTTATTAACCGAGAGTTTGAGCCCGCAAACTAAGTTGATTTTGCACAGTGATCATCGCATTGTTTTCGTCTATTCCATTGCATTGTCTAAATTAATCTTAAACCCGATCTAGTTAATCCCGAGCGCGTATGTCCAAGGATCTCAACGCAGCTGAAGAATCTGTGACAGAAGTACTCTTCGACCTGATGACTAAAAGAGTCATTTCGGAGAGAGGATTATCTGTAGGGGTCCAAGCTTCATCCAAAAGAACAATGCAAGTGTCTTCGTCGACTACTCGCGGAGCCGGACCATCCCGACCATCAGATGAAAAGCGAACCAAGCACAGGGATGACTTAGCGAATGCCAAATTAATTCTGACCATATTACCTGCCTATATCCCACCTCTAAGAGGCGCAGTAAATCAAGACAGGGTACCTAGAGACTTCGAGTACACCTTGGTCACTGTGTACCTCCCGAAAGGGATCTGCACAGTTCGAGCAGACCAAGATAAGATCACAACACTAAAATTTAGCGACTTCAACCTCGTTGACCAGAAGGTCTATAACATGCTCACCCCACATAAGTACCTGACTAGAACAAAGGGGAAGAATTCAAAGATAATCCCCCAGTCATGGATGATGAACCTCACGCAGTCCACCCTACTGAATGTCATGAAGATCTCACACTTCGGAAGACACCAGGAAGTCAATGCATGTGTCAATCTATTGCTTTCTTGTTACCATGGAGGTTATTTGTGGCTAAACCATCGTATCATAGTTAATCCGACGCTGATCAATCGGATCATAGGCTTGAGTATGCAAGGTCCTGATCCACGGTATTTTTACCCAGTAAAAGCCATGGATCACGCTCTAGCACAGAGGATCAAGGACACTTACGACGATGTCGAGAAGGGGATGCGAGGCTACAAGGTAGCTTCTATCTAGAGTGGCGCAGTGTGCCTCGCCAGTCAGTTGATTGTAGAGAAGCTGGTAAGAAAGAACCGACCTACCCAAGTCACCGGCTTTGTAGTCGACCTCGCAGGGAAGTGCACGGAAGGCCTACAGATGAATTGGGCGAAGTACCTGGTGAATCAGTTGGAACTAGACTGCAGAGAAGCACAAGATCAAGGTTACGAATTCCATTTTAGTTGGCTTTTTATTCTTATCGCATTCATCGCCTGGGAGATGCCGGAAAGTGTGACCTTCCCCGACATTGAGCCATTTGAGCCATCGGCCATGAATTTCAGTACACTGTGGTATTCAAGCGATATGAATAAACAGTGGCAATCAAATGATGTTTTTCATACCTACTATAATCAGCTGAAGATATCCATACAGTCCGAGCCTCGCATGACTCCGAACACTCTAAATCGATTTAGGCCTTTGATGAAGTTCAGCGCAGATTGACATTTCATTTATATTACAGCGCGCGCCGATGAACATAAGCAACAACTGCAGTCATACTACAAGCTGACGGAAGAGGACCTAGAGGAGATCACTAAGGAATAGTCAGCGGACCTCCTTATTCCAGCAGACCCTATGAAGATATCCGATAGACAGCCCATAAACTGCACATGATACACCCAGACCCAGCAAGACAAAGAAGACCGAAGAAGTACAATATTTAAGCAGTGCCTCAGTGAATACTGCTTCCATATCACCAGAGCAAGGGGGTGATGGTGAAGAGATAAATGGCATAGAAGCTAAACAAAATAAAGGTGAGGTAACACCGCCTAGAGATGAGGAGGACCCCTCGAAGAAAAGGAAGGTTTCCCCCCCGAAGCCTTCTTCCCGGAATAAATCGAAAGCCTCTATGACCAAGATGAAAACTGTCGTCACCTCCGACGACTTTGATTTCATCATATCATACCTTAACGATGCTTTGCTGGAAATAGCAAAGAAACAAGAAGCTAAGCAGGAAAGAGATGCACAATCAAATTGAGGTCGAGCTCCAAGGGGTACAGCAGGCCCTTATGTCCATTCACGCAGTCTCCACTACACCTCTGCCATTAGGAACACCAAAACTGGGAGATGAACCAGCTCAACTCCATCGGCTAGCTGACACAGTCAAAGCTCACCTTCGACGAGCACAAGAGGAAACAGAACAAGCCACCCAGGCTTTGACACAAGTGCAAGGAGTACTTGTAGAGCAATGCAGTGCTGCAGAATAGAAAAAGATTGCCCTCCAAGTGAATTTCAATGAAGAAAAAGCACAGATACAGCAAGGAAAGGAACAGTTACTCGTCGAGAAACTCGAAGTGAAGGAAGTGGTCAACAGAGCACTTCGCTCTGTGACAGTCGTAGAAATAAAGACAGAGGATCAAGTCACACAGCAAGTAGAGCAACTCGCAGAAGTGATCCAACAGCTCCAGCAACGCATAGCAGATTTAGATCTATGCACAGTGCCCGAGACCCCACAAGATGTCAGGTATCAAAGAGAAGCAACTGCCCGCAGCGCAATTGAGAGACTAAAGGCCCTTGACATGGAATGAAAGCAGTTGAGTAACCGCAATGCCCAAACGTATGAGAAATTCACCGAGAACCCAGAGTTGCAGGCACTGGAGTCACATCTCCAGGAAGCAAAGTAGCACGCAAAGACACTATAGGTGTAGTTGAAAACCCTATCATCCATAGAAAGAATGAAGCGATCTCAAGAGCAGCGCACCGCCCAGCAGTAGATCCATACTATTCAGAGTAGAGTTGTGGAAGTAACTCAGAGGCTTCAACCTGTTCAAGATAATTCTTATCAATTGTTCACAGAGGTTGAAAGCCGAGGAGCAGAGCTAGAGCAGGTTATCATCGCAGCAGAACAGCACCTAGTGGGACCAATCAATGACGCATTCATCCAAGAGTTCGTTGAACAGGAGGTCGTAGCACAACAACAAGTCCAAGCAGCTAGAGCCAAGCTCGAGGATTTTGAAGCAGAACTACCCAGACCAAAGTGACTCGGGACGAGTCATAGGTGAGTGTTGGGGGCATGTTGGCCCTTGACCAAGTTTTGAGGGATCTTGATCAAGTTTGACCTATTTTGGGACTTTGACAGCCTGTCGAAGGAGGAGCGCAAGACGAAGCAGAGATCGTGGGATCTCGGCCCCCTTATGGGTCCTTTTTGGGTTTTGGGGTTATGTAAAGGGTATGGGATGTCGGCCCATGGGTTTACCCATGTTTAGGCCTATTTTGTAATGTATAAATAGATATCTATGCTATGTAAGAAAGGGGTGAGATTATTATATCTGTGTGATTTTGGGCTAAGTGCTAGATCTATGTGATCGAAGGATTGTAAGTGCTCTATGCATCCTATGTGAGGCTTGCAGAGCTAAGTGTGAGTGACTGAAGAAGGCTTAGTGGTGTAACCTCTCTCGGGGAAGGGGGATCTGGCGAGGTGCGCGCATATCTCTTGTCCTAGGCGGAGAAGGATTTTGGTGGCTCTGTGCTTGTAACTAATTGACTAAAGACAATAAAGAAGAAGAGTTGGTGGACGTAGCCTCAGGGTGGGGGTGAACCATGTAAATACTGTGTTGTCCTGCTTTGTGCTTTGTCTTGATGTGTTTATGTCTTCTCTTGCTAAGTGCTTGATGTAGATAGATAGATATATCTGCTTATGCTTTGTGCTAATGATGTATATGAATGTTAGATCTGACCTATGTGAATGTGCTTAGTGCTTGAATCTGCTAGATTGTATCTACCTCTTTATGATAAAGTACTTAAATACATCATATCTGAGTGAATGATGCGATGCTTTGTTCTATCCGCGCAGTAGAATAGTGGTTAAATATTGAGGAACTGTCAGTGCTAAGTGCTCTGTTAAGTATTATAATCATAGATCTGTGTCCCAACTAAGGTTGCAGACATCTAAGTCCTACAACCACCCCTGCCTCTACCTCAGGTGAGACTTCATCTACTTCGCAGGTGTTGTCGAAAGGGTCGATAGTTAGGGTTTTGTTGGTGCATTGTTGTAGCGTTGAACCCTGGGTCTGTCCCTGTGCCAACAATCAATATTTTAAAAAATGTTTTAACCTACCTTAGTGTGCATGATATGGTTATGCACTAATGTTGTTAAATGTATTAGGCATACCATCAAGTTTTTTCAAAAAATTATAGACCTTGTGTGGTGTGCATGGTATGGTTACACATCGATGTGGTTAAATATAAATAGTGCATCAATAATATTTTTTCAAACAAATAACTCATTTTTTAAAAATATTTTAACCTACTTCGGTGCGAATGGTACAGTTATGCACTGGTGCGGTTAAATATAAATGGTGCATCGACAATATTTTTTTAAAGAACTTGTCCTTTTTTTTAATAAAATATTTTAACCTACGTCGATGCAAATGGTATGGTTACACACCAGTGTAGTTAAATATAAATGGCGCACTGACAATAATTTTTTGAACAAATGGCCCATGTTTTTTATAAAATATTTTAACTTACTTTGATGTAAATGGTATGGTTATGCACAAGTGGACTTGAATATAAATGGTGCATCGACAATTTGTTTTTGAAAAGATGATTGATATTTTGTATAAAATACTTTAACCTTACATGAGTGTTAATGCACCCGTGCAGTAATAAGTATGCACATTGATGTGGCTATATGGTTTAATTGCACAAAAAAAAACATCTGCTAAAGCCTTTGGTCACCCACCTCAATGTGCATACTTATCCATAAGTGGTTCTGTAAAACCCTTATCTAACTAGTGTTTTAGTTGTAGTGATTCCAAAAAGACAAACATCTTTTTTATGTCACATAGTTGTAGTTCATTTTTGTCATAGTTTAGTAACAAATTTATACTTTTTGTTTATATTCTTTCATATCATATTTTGACATTTATTGGTTGTCTTGTTTATTTCAGTTCTCCATTTTATGGCTTGGGCAATAAAAAATACAAAAAACTTGATAACATTGAAAGTAAATATTAGTTAGTAGGTTGCTTATCTAACAACCATAGTTTACCTTCTTTTTCCACTAACTTAAAAAAGATAAAATTGCATCTCTTAAGGAGGTTTCATACCCACAATAGTCAACACAACTCCATTAACAACTGCAAAAATTTTACCTTTTCAATTATATTTTACTTCAATATAAACCTGGGTTCCATTTCCCCCTTTTCCTTGCCTAGCGAGCAAGTGTGGTTTGCATGTTGGTGTTGGAACTATCTATTTTTTGCATCAACACTTGATTGGGTGCTTTCTCATCTTGTCTCCACCTTAATAAGGGAAAACTCTTTTAGATCCTTAAACAAATTAACTTTGAGACACACCCTCTAATGGGGCCTCTGGTTAAAGAACCATGAGGTTTTGTGATAGATAAATCCAACGACATGCATACAGATGCATTTTGAGAGGGGTCGGAGTTTCATGATTATCCATGAGGATTCCCACAACCAATCCAATCATATGGTCTCAAATTCTATTGAAAATGTTTACATGTCGAAAATCTCATCAAGAGCTTTCCAATGCAATTTGAACGGGGTCAATCAGACACTGTATGCAAAAGTTATGGCCTATTGAAGTTGAAGACAAACAGGTAAAAAGAAGGGTACAGTGTTGACACGTGGACCACTCACATTCTAACAAGTGGACCAATCACATACTGCCACGTGAAACAATCAAAAGGCTTCAATGTGACACTTCACATTAATGCATGGAGGTCATATAAAAAATTGGTTGAGATTCAAATCCCAATTAAAGTGGGATAAAGAAATTACAAGGGGGGATTTTAAAATTCATATGAATATATGCCACCAAACCTTATTGTATGTGCCACCATCCCACAAAGTCAACCCATGAAGTGCTCTAACCAAGCCATACATATCATTTATCACATGTTTTTAGTATAATTTGAATGCATTATATAGCATATGAATCATTGAAACGCACTCAATGTGGGATAATATCCCCAATCTTATGTAATAATATATGCAATGGAGTGGATTCAATGGGAATTGAACCACATTCACTTGTGCAAAAAATATGCACTAGACCACAAGCTACAAAAGTATTATAAAATGGATAGAATTATAATTGAATGAGAGCAAGATTGTGTATGGAGAAAATTGGAAAGATAATGGTCTTTATCGCAAGACGAAGCCATTGAGGGTTGAAATACTAATGTTATTGTCTTCCTGGAAGAACACTAGTGACTCTTTTGCAGATTGGAGGCCATTCTTTGATGTAAAGGAGACATAATGGTTTATTTTGCATCAATTTTAATGGATCGGTTCTTCTTTTGAAGCGGATCTGGAGACGTAGCACAGGTGGGGTGAACTTTGTTAATAATTTGTTGAGTATTGTATATTATTGTTGTTGTTCCATTCTCAATTTCAATTATTTAAATTGCTTATTTAAATTTATTAAGTCATTTTTTAACAAAATTACGGGAAAATTGAGAAGCCTTTTGCATAAGAATTCAAATTAGTGTAACAAAATAGTTTTAGCACCAACTTTGGATCACATGAGGAAGCCATAAAATTAAGACAAGACAATTGGATTTATTGGTTAGTTAAAAATCCCACATTCCACAGAGGTTCTACCACCGAGATGTTCATGCACAACCAATATCCCCAAGTGATTACCTCTTATGCATAAACTTTATCAACAAATTGAAAATAGAAAAAACATGAGTATGATACATCACCACCATGTAGTTCCCAAATCACTGTGACCCAATTTCTAGTAACATACTTGTACATGACTCATCCTACAAATATCCCAAAAGGGTTTCATCCTAGAAAACAATGCAACCATGATGTAGTTAGATATAAAAATGTCAATAGGGATTTCTTGAGGCTCATAATTATCTCATGAGATTTGAGCACAAACCTTCCTCGACACCTTTAGAGGTACCATCATTGTTGCTTGCACCAAGGTTACTACTCCTAACACCATTGACAACCATATCAACCAATCCAGTATCAAGTAGGAGGGTAGTCATGTAAGGCTACCTTATTAAACCTATGGAAATTTTGGTGACCAATTAAGGCTAACTAACCTTCCTCGACACCTTTAGAGGTACCATCATTGTTGCTTACACCAAGGTTCCTACTACTATCACCATTGGCAACCATATCAACCAATCCAGTATCAAGTAGGAGGGTAGCCATTTAAGGTTGCCTTATTAAACCTATGGCAATTTCGGTGACTAGTTAAGGCTAACTAACCTTCCTCAACACCTTTAACGGTACCATCATTATTGCTTGCACCAAGATTCCTACTCCTAGCACCATTAGCAACCATATCAACCAATCCAGTATCAAGTAGGAGGGTAGCCATTTAAGGATACCTTATTAAACCTATGGCAATTTCGGTGACCAATTAAGGCTAACTAACCTTCCTCAACACCTTTACAGGTACTATCATTGTTGCTTGCACCAAGGTTCCTACTCCTAGCAACATTGGCAACCATATCAACTAATCCAGTATCAAGTAGGAGGGTATCCATTTAAGGCTACCTTATTAAGCCTATGGCAATTCCGGTGACCAATTAAGGCTAACTTGGGATAATAAAATAGTTTCATGATGGAGGGGGGGTTGCTTTATTTCTCTCTAATCAGCATTTCTTCAACATCAAGATGGGATTGGAGCTGAGTACAAACAATTACGCGGAGCTAATGGCTCTCAAACTCTTGCTTTAATTCGTCGTGGGTAAAGGGATTACATCTCTACAAATATATGGGGATTCTATGAACCTGATCAATTGGCACCAGAAAACTCAAAAATGCCATAATATAATTATGTCACCACTACTTGAAGAAATTTTCAGATTCTTGGATGCTTTCGACTCAGTTGATTTCAAACATGTTTACAGAGAAAAGAATATTGATGTTGATTCTCTTTCAAAAGATAGTATTATGATTCCTTTTGGTCAAATGATGATTTCATAATCATAAGGACATGAATCTTATGAGTTCATTCTTCACTTAAAAAAGCAACATTAAAAGTGCAATTGCTTTTTTTTTTTAAACTGCACTTTTATCTGGACAAAGCACTACCTATACAACTAGATATCCTTGAAATTCAAGTAGAAGACACTTAAACACTTCACATCATATCTAACATCAGATCTTTGGGATTAATAATGCATTAATGAAAGGAATCCCAAAATTGATAGCATATAAATATAAAGGTTGAGATTTGTGTTAAAATTTGGCATTCACTTTTGTTTTTCAAATAAAAATTAGTGACAATAACATTTTCACACTCTTTTAATTTACGTCCACATAAGTTAATTAATTGTTAATTGTAAGTTTATAGAAATTTATAATGTTAATTTTAATTTTTTTTTTAAAAGAGATTCATAAAAATATATAAAGTGTTTATTTTAAGTTCATAAATATTTATACATTATCATTTTTTTTAATATAAAATTAATGATTGATTTCTAAATTTCAAAGCAATAGAATCAAGCAATTAAAAAATACATTTTCAATATAAATGCAAATACAAAGTAAACCATAAAAACACAACTAATATTAAACTTTTAAAATAATTTGTATTGCATATAACTAAATAAAATATAGTCAAATATTATATGGCTTACATTTGTAATATAAACTAAAATTAGACAATATATGTTGAATCTTCTATAATTTCTATTAAATAAATATCTAAAATCAAGATATCTTAGTAAATGGTAAAAAAAAACATATTGTTTTACAAATATACATAATAATACTATAATAAATATTAATGGTTATAAATAAAGTTTTTTTAAAGTTAGTTTTATAGGATTCTATTAATAGTGCAAATTAGTTACAAAGAGTTCTCCTAGGAGAGGTGTTCAAAGCCTTCCAAGCTAGGAAGAACAAATTAGAGGATGGGCTCAAATCATGGAGTTATGTAAGGCTTCTAAGTAAGAACGAGACATTACGAAAATTTCCACCCTGAAATTTGGCATTCACTTTTGATTTTCAAATAAAAACTGGTTACAATAACATTTTTACATTTTTTTAATTTACTTTCATATAAATGTTAATTTTAAGTATTTTAAGTTTATAGAAATTTATAATGTCAATTTTATTTTTTTTAAAAGAGATTCATAAAAATATATAAAGTGTTTATTTTAAATTCATAAATATTTATACATTATCATTTTTTTTAAATATAAAATTAATGATTGATTTCTAAAGTTTAAAGCAATAGAATCAATCAATTAAAAAATGCATTTTCAATATAAATGCAAATACAAAATAAACCATAAAAGCACAACTAATATGAAACTTTTGATATAATTTGTATGGCTTATAAATGGATAAAATATAGCGAAGTAAACCATAAAAACACAACTAATATTAAACTTTTGATATAATTTGTATTGCATATAACTAGATAAAATATAGCCAAATAAAATTGCAAGAAATAATATTATATTGTTTACATTTGTAATCTAAACTAAAATTAGAAAATATATATTGAACCTTCTATAATTTTTATAAAATAAATATCTAAAATCAAAATATCTTAGCAAATGATACACAAATAACATATTGTTTCACAAATATACACAATAATACTATAATAAATATTAATGGTTATAAATAAAGTTTTTTTTTAAGTTAGTTGTAGGATTCTATTAATAGTACAAATTGGTTACAAAGAGTTTTCCCAAAGGAGAGGTGTTCAAAGCCTTCCAAGCTAGAAACAAAAAATTAGAGGATGGGCTCAAATCATGGAGTTATGTAAGGCCTCTAACTAAGAACAAGACATTACAAAAAATCCCACCCTTGACAGGGTTGTCAAGAGATACATGACATAATCAAGAAACAAATGGAGAATAAAGGGCAATGAATCATCAAAAGAGTATTAATCACCTTTGTTTCTACCCTTTTCACCTTTCTTTTTAGAACATTTACCCACCATGTTGATTGGTCCCTGCTGGAGTTTAGTCCATGGGGACCAATTAGAGAGCAGAAACCACCTTATGAGATGCTTATGAGCTAGGAAAATGAGTTGAATCTCCTTCAAGTTGATAGAATCATGTGATCACTTTAATCCAATGGTTGGATTTTCAAATGCTTCTAATTGTTGATAGGAGGATGCCACTAAATTCTTATTCACTTCCCCAACCTTTGTGTTAGGAATGGGCACTTCAACTAGATCTACGGAGCATGAAGTAGTGCCCTACTCCAATGGGCCTACTCATTATGATTCTAGAATATAGGTATCTACAAATTATGAAACCTTCTCAATGTGACATCCAATGGGTTTGGAGGAGTGACCTTTTTTCTGAAGAGATCATGAGCTACAAGGCAGGAGTCTTGGAGATGTGTCATTTGTTGAAAAGTCCTGCATTTGAACGTTGTTTTCTCATAATCTAAGAATTAAGTCTAGCTAAAAAAATTCATTTCCAGAATGATATTATGTGGTAAACCACCATTGATATCTATCTCCACACAGATTTTTGCATAGGTCAAGAGGCCCATAGCAATCTTATCATCATCTAATTTAATAAATTTGTCGAAAGCATTCCCAATCTATTCCAACACTATTGAATGTCACAAATGAAAAAGTAGATTTAGCAGTTGAGCCTAGATCGACATTGTGGAGACAGTCATGGAAGCAAGGTTGAAATCTAGAAATCAAGCTATAAGAAAAAGGTATCCTCTTCCCCAGAACTAAGGTCCCTCTGATAAGATTCTATGTTAATCTTTAATGTCTTGAAAGAGAACAATAAAGAAGCGCTTGGAGTAGAAAGTTACCTCATGATTTGTCATCCAAGTTGAGTGAATCCATGGATAAAGCTTTGTTGTAGTTGGAAAAAAACCATTAAATTCCATGTTCAATCACAACTTGGGATTTATAAGATGAGAGATGGAAAGAGACACGACGGTTTGTCACATTTAGCATTGGAATAACATTTGGTTTCTCCACTACGAAAGTGCTATGTGGAAAGGTTGGAGCCCTTGATGCAGTTGACTTTGAAGGAGCACATTGCCTCGCCTTTGCCACATCCTTAAAGGAGAGTGGTTGGGAGGAGAAGGGCACATTGGCACCCAAGGCTCCTCCAAGAAGTCTCAAGATTAGCTACGTAGAAACAACATGGTCAATGCCATAAGCCACGAGAAGGAGACCATCTAAGGGTTGCCCTCCTTCAAAAATTAATATTTCATGACTTGGAGAGATCCACAACTTCCTCTGAGTCTAAGACTTTAAAATGGAAACTAAATCCATGGCTTTCAACTAAATATAGAGGGATTCCCCTACAAGGTACTTCTTCAAATATATTTGAAGAGATTAAGAAGCCTCGCCCATTTTTGAAGCTTCAAGATAGACATTCGCACCTCAATATTAGGCAAATGAGTTCATTGTTGGATCTGGATCTAAAAGACTTGCCTACGTTTTTTTTGGTAGGTTTCACCTGCCCAAAAGTTTCAACAATTCCCCTCTTGGATTTCATAGATAACACCAAGGCCTTAGGACCTAAGGATAAGACTAACGGTTGGATTCTCCCTTTGTTTGCAAATGTAGTCACATATCATGTTGTAATCGTAGCATAGACAATGGTCTCTTTCGCCATTGTCTTCCAAGAGATAGGGTTTGAACTTTTGAGATTGGGTGAATCTTGAGCGTAGGAGCTTAAGCCAACCAAAAATTTATTGAGTAAGGCCAGTTCCAATTGAAAAGGGAGCTTTAATCAGCGTTGAAGATTGTGGAATTCAACCGATGTGAGAAGTGCATATTGCTTCCACCATTACATCCAACACGACATTTGTATTGCTTTCCTCAATAGGGTGGTTCTTCATCGACGGAGAAGGGCCAACGCAATCATTATCATTGCTGAAACGCTTCTTGGCAAAGCTTCATTGCAAGCAAACAACCATTCATGCAAAACAGAGCCATTTGGCTTTTCCACCACTAAGTTTGAGAACAATAACAATTTAGACTAAATTATAAATAAAATTTTAAAATTAAGTAATTATTCAATTACAAGTATGATGTCATGAGAGAGGATTACAAGTATGATGTCATGAGAGAGGCTACTTCCATTTTAAACCTAAAGCTAAGAGCAAGATGTGTAATAGATATGTGAGAGAAAGATGTGTAATAGATATGTGATTTAATAGTTGATGGGCCATAAAGCATAAATGAAACTTTTTTTTTTCAAAGTGCATATTTATGGTATGGGAGGAAAGTAAGATGAACAATGTATTAAGATCACAACAACTATGAGATAATGTAGCATTGTAGTTGTAACAATAATATGAGCTATAATGTTCACTATTGTGTTCCTACTATTTTTATTTCATATTGTTAATGGTTTTTTATATACTACATTTTCTCTTTACTCTCTATTAAAATCTTGTTAATGTTGTTTCACTCTTGTCAATGTGCCAAATGCAACGCGACCATTGGAAAATTATCATTATCATATTCTTTTGAATGTTTTTTTATCATTAATGATTTTTTTTATATTGTTTTTTTTCTTCAAAGCTTGTTAACATTGTTACACCATGTCTTGGGTTATTGGAAATTTGTCATATTGTGTGGAAGAAGACATATGTTAGAGATTTTTGGTAGATATTAATGTTAGACTGCATATATCTATGGCAACTCCATATCTATTAAGTATTCAAAGGAATGGAAGAGAAGATGAAATGCAAGTTTATTGATTAATTTATAATTAAAAATTTAACCTAACAAAATATTCAAAAAGATTTTAATTTCCTAAAATTTACAAAAACATTAATGAGAAAAGAATTTCCTAAATAATTACCTCAAATTATTTTTCCTTTTATTAAAACCTTGCACAAGTTGATTTTTGCCCAAGCTTTCCACCAACATATTATTTGCTTTCTATATTTTTTTTAATGTCACCTGATATTTTATATTTTAACTTCTCCTTTTTCAATGTAAATAAAATTTTGCAAATAATTTA
>ML778153.1:1331872-1352525 GCA_009831015.1 Picea engelmannii
AATAAAAATTTTCAACTCACATATATTAATATAATATTATATTAGAATTTATTGATAAGGAGAGACATGCTTACAAAGAAGAAACCATATATATATATATATATATGGAAATTTTAAAATAACATATATTAATATAATATTAGATAAGAATTGATTTATGAAAAGAAAACTATTAAAGAAGACATGTCTACAAAGAAGAAATGTGTGTGGAGAAAATAATTAAATGCATGAGAAAATGATGAGTAGGTTATTATACAATCCTTAAAGTTTATATGTTATATGAGAATGTAAGTTTTCACAGTTCGACATAATGCAACAAGTATTTTTGGATATATATTGTGTACATAGTTTTCTAAACGTCCAACATTTCAGGTGGACACTCCACCCATCATAAGGGACAACCAAAAACTCCCATCATGAGGGACAACCAAAAACTCGAATGTCCAGTAGGAGCTTAAGCCAACCAAAAATTTATTGACTAAGGCCAGTTCCGATTGAAAAGGGAGCTTTAATCAGCGTTGAAGATTGTGGAATTCAACCGATGTGAGAAGTGCATATTGCTTCCACCATTACATCCAACACGACATTTGTATTGCTTTCCTCAATAGGGTGGTTCTTCATCGACGAAGAAGGGCCAACACAACCATTATCATTGCTAAAACGCTTCTTGGCAAAGCTTCATTGCAATCAAGCAACCATTCATGCAAAACAGAGCCACTTGGCTTTTCCACCACTAAGTTTGAGAACAATAACAATTTAGACTAAATTATAAATAAAATTTTGAAATTAAGTAATTATTCAATTACAAGTATGATGTCATGAGAGAGGCTACTTCCATTTTAAACCTAAAACTAAGAGCAAGATGTGTAATGATATGTGATTTAATAGTTGATGGGCTATAAAGCATAAATGAAACTTTATTTAAAAAAAAAAGTGCATATTTATGGTATGGGAGGAAAGTACGATGAACAATGTATTAAGATCACAACAACTATGAGATAATGTAGCATTGTAGTTATAACAATAATATGAGCTATAATGTTCACTATTGTGTTCCTACTATTTTTATTTCATATTACGATGAACAATGTATTAAGATCACAACAACTATGAGATAATGTAGCATTGTAGTTATAACAATAATATGAGCTATAATGTTCACTATTGTGTTCCTACTATTTTTATTTCATATTGTTAATGGTTTTTTATATACTACATTTTCTCTTTACTCTCCATTAAAATCTTGTTAATGTTGTTTCACTCTTGTCAACATGCCAAATGCAACACGACCATTGGAAAATTATCATTATCATATTCTTTTGAATGTTTTTTAATCATTAATGATTTTTTTTATATTGTTTTTTTTCTTCAAAGCTTGTTAACATTGTTACACTATGTCTTGGGTTATTGGAAATTTGTCATACTGTGTGGAAGAAGACATATGTTAGAGATTTTTGATAGATATTAATGTTAGACTTCATATATCTATGGCAATTCCATATTTATTAAGTATTCAAAGGGATGGAAGATGAAATGCAAGTTTATTGGTTAATCTATAATTAAAAATTTAACTTAACAAAATATTCAAAAAGATTTTGATTTCCTAAAACTTACAAAAAAATTAATGAGAAAAGAAATTCCTAAATAATTATCTAGAATTATTTTCCCTTCTATTAGAAGTTTGCACAAATTGATTTTTGCCCAAGTTTTCCACCAACATATTATACACTCTTTGCTTCCTATATTTTTTTTATTGTCACCTGATATTTTATATTTTAACTTCTCCTTCTTCAGTGTAAATAAAATTTTGCAAATAATTTAAAATATTAATATAAACATTTTAAAATTATATATATATATATGACAAAATAATATTTTACAAATGAATTGAAATTTATTAATAAAAATTTTAAACTCACATATATTAATATAATATTATATTAGAATTTATTGATAAGGAGAGACATGCTTACAAAGAAGAAACCATATATATATATGGAAATTTTAAAATAACATATATTAATATAATATTAGATAAGAATTGATTTATGAGGAGAAAACTATTGAAGGAGACATGTCTACAAAGAAGAAATGTGTGTGGAGAAACAATTAAATTAAATGTATGAGTAAATGATGAGTAGGTTATTATATAATCTTTAAACTTTATATGTTATATGAGAATGTAAGTTTTCACAGTTCGACATAATGCAACAAGTATTTTTGGATATATATAGCGTACATAGTTTTCTAAACGTCCAATGTTTCAGGTGGACACTCCACCCATCATAAGTGACAACCAAAAACTCTCATCATGAGGGACAACCAAAAACTCGAATGTATGAAACTAGTGCCAGAATAGTATTTAAAGCTTGGAAGACTAAGAAAGAAAGAAAAAAATGGAGAGGAATTGAGTAAGTTCAAACTAGCCGTTGAGATTAATTAGAGTAGGAGAATTTTTAGGAGGCCTCCTAAAAATTCTCCTACTCTAATTAATCTGAACGGCTAGTTTGAACTTGCTCAATTCTTCTCCAAAAAATTCTCCTACTTTAATTAATCTCAACAGCTAGTTTGACCTTACTCAATTCTTCTCCAAAAAATTCTCCTACTCTAATTAATCTCAACGGCTAGTTTGACCTTACTCAATTCTTCTCCAAAAAAAAATTACTCAAGAGTCACCTTACTCTTCAAAGCTTTAAATATTATTCTCAAACACTCCTTTCATACATTAGGCCTCCTAAAAATTCTCCTACTCTAATTAATCTTTCACTACGTCTAAAAACTATGTACAAAGTATATATCCAAAAACATTTGCTGCAATTTTATTTTACTATATGTCAACATTGACGTTTTTCTCTGCAATCCACCCATAACAAAATGTTCAAATTAAAGATAAAATTTCACCATTAGTTGAGTTAAACTTTCATTTTATTTTCACAATAATTAATTATATATATATAATGAAAACTAATTTTTTTGGGGGCGGGGGATTTGGAACCTTTACAAAAAAATATAGGAAAAAAAAAATATTTTAAAATTAAACTTTTTCCTCGTGAAGAAGAAGACTTGTGTTCTATAATAAAAGTCCAACGTCATATTCAACTTACTTGCCTCTACAAAGGATTATTTAATAGAGTTGCTTTAAACAAAATTCAATAAAGAATCGTCATAAAAGAGTATCCTTGAACAAAAACAAAAAACAATATAGCCTATTATTGACTGGAAATAACATCACAGGCTATCCAAAACAAGTCTCATATACGGATCGATGAGAGAAGCAGATTCTGTGATGCCTTGGCCTATGCCTCTATCTTTGGTTCAAATGGAACAATTGTTACTACCTTTACCTTAGAAGCAATAGAAGCAATAGTAGGAATAAGTTTACCTTAGAAGCAATAGTAGGAATAAGTAAGTATTTGAAAGCATAAAAGTATCATATTCTGGAGAAAATAGTATTAGTATAGTATAATATATACTATATTCATTATAATCTTCACTAGTTAAACCATTTGCAGTTTGTAATTATCTTTGATTCAAATGTAATTGTTGTTATTTTTACCTTAGAAGCATTAGTAGGAATAACTAGGTATTTGAAAACATAAAAATATTATACTCTAGATAAAGAAAATAGTATAGTATAGTATATATTGTATTCATTATATCCTTTGAACTAGTTATACCATCAACGAGAAGAATAATACCATGGTATTCATTGTATAATATGATATGGCCATGCTATTGTGAAGCGGTAGTTGAATTTGGCTTCTTCATGCAGGTTAAGCATATGTGGTGTCATTTGACCTTCACAAACTTTTGAATGATCTATTGGTATGGCTTTGTCGTTGGCTTCAACTTCTATCTTTTCTCCCACTCATTTCTCTGTGCCTGGGACCTTAGCTACTCTTGCCCTTACCAATGGTTAATGTATGCTTAGCATCGTAATGGAGAATTTAGAACCAGGCCAATGGAAGCTACCACTAGGATTTAACTTGCATTTGTCCCTATCATTATAGGTGTCACTCAGCATGCAAATGTTGGTTCCACCACAGCAAGAGAAACCACCAACTTTTCCAAGTGCAAGTAAGAGTCACATTATCTAGCAGCATAGATGATAATTTATGCATATGAAAGTACCTATGTTTACATTATTAGGGGACATAGATGATATTTATGCATATACAAGGTTTTGACCTATGTTAAAATAAATGCAATGTTATGTTAAAATTTATGTTGTATGCAAATGAAAGTACCTATGTTATGACAACATAGTAAATGCACTATTAAAATATATGTGTTGAAAGTACCTATGTTATGACAACATAGTAAATGAAATATTAAAATATATGTGTTGACAGTACCTATGTTATGACAACATAGTAAATGCAATATTAAAATATATGTGTTGACAGTACCTATGTTATGACAACATAGTAAATGCAATATTAAAATATATGTGTTACTATGACAACAGTAAATGGAGATGTCATCATCGAGGAGCAATGGTTGCACCAAGACCATATACCTGTCAAAAGAACTAAGGAGTGAGATCGTATCTCTACCAAAAATTAAAGAGTAATGGATGGATTCCATCACCGAGGAGCAATGGTTGCACCAAAGACAATGCACCTGCCAAAAGAATTAAGGAGTGAGATCATATCTCTACCAAAAATCAAAGAGTAACGGATTGAGTGATAATTACGCATTAAAAATAACTCTTCAATCCCAAGGAGGTCACCGCCAGCTAGGCAATAACATTTCAATTTGATCAACCAATAGAACAATAAATTTAAATATTTAAAAAATAATAATAAAATCTTATGTCTAATAAAAAAAGATGATTTTTTTTTTGTCAACTAAAACTAATAGCATTCAACGGTGAATTGAATGTTATATACCATGCCTGGCGACGGGTATAATAAGAATATCTAGGATCTAAATATGAAAGAGAAACATTTTTTAAATTAATTAGATAGTATACAAAGACACCTCACAATCTCATCCAGAACCATAGTGCTCTTTGCAATTAACCTTTGTTGGACAAAGAGTTGGCAATCATATTCAATTTTCTGGAAAATATGAATAAATGAAACAAACTCAAATATGTTGTAGTTTCTTTTAGATGATTACCAATTGACAAGGATAATGTTGTGCACTTGAGAGGTTCCTTGCATCCAATTTATTAGAGAAGAGACTCCAAATATTTGAATGTGAGCTACATTCCTTTCTAATGCACATTTTAATAAAAATCTCAATGTCATGAGCTTTGCATAATTATTTGAGCCAACCCCTATACATGTTTTGAACTTTACACAATGAGAATTACATAAGTAAAGAATTCATCTAGCTTAGCTGAATTTAGAGTGACTTTACCTCTATTAACATATATTTATTTATTAAATTTTTTCACACTTCCTCATTATATTGTTTTAGATTTTTGGATGTAAATTGTGAATGAAGTTTTTGAAACGTCCAACTTTAAAGTGGACACTCCACTCATCATCAAGGAGAGTTGAAGCAATGAGAGTGGAAAAGAGTGTTGAGAGAAGGGTTTATAAAAGGTTGAGAATAAAGGCATTGAGGATAAGTGGACCAAAACTAACACTTGGAAATTATTAAAAATTTAGTTGGAAAAATAATGAGGGGGAGATGAATAAAAAGATAATTGATTCATTAGCAATTGAAAGAGAAATGAGTAATTAAATAGTAATTGAAAGAGAAATGAGTAATTAATTAATTAATTAACGATAATAATGATGATGAGAGGGGTGAAACGCCAAAATGATAATGAGATCAAAATTATTAAACAAAAAATATATATAAACAAAAGTTAATAGATAAAAAGGTATTAGGGTGAATTAATAATAATAAAATATATATAAACAAAAGTTAATAGATAAAAAGGTATTAGGGTGAATTAATAATAAAAAAAAGACAGAGAAAAAGGAGGTAAAAGTTAAGGTGGAGAAAAAAGATTAAATTAAATTATTTGGCTATTGATCATATGAAATGATTAATAATTGAATCACAATAAAATAATTGAATATTAAAATGATAAAGAGATTAAGATGAAGAATCGGAAATATTTAGAAAAAGTAGAAGGATAATTAGGATTAGACGAGGGCGAAGTGGATATATCAGATAAATGAAGATGCATGAAAAGGAATAAAAGAGGGGAAGGGGAGGATCAATACGAGACAGGAGAAACAATTTAGATTTGAGATGGGATAAATAATTTAGGTTTTATGAGAGAGACGATGAATGATAGGCTTACACAATTGGGATGCTTTTATTATTTCTCACACACAAAGCACTACACCCATCAAGGTTTGAACTTGTGTTGTTTCGCATAATGACACATTATCCCAACCACTAAACCACAACTCTACAAATTTTCATATCACTTGATGAACAAATAAATTTAAGTTAAATATCTATCAAACTAATTTGAGTGAGAAAACATATTTACTTAATACACTTTACATGTATAGTCTATATTCATGTCTCAAATTGTTATACAGAGGTGGTCCATTGTCCCACAAACAAAGAAATCGCATACATCAATTTTAATATTAATTAAATTGTGACCTTAAAGTTAAATTAAATTTAGCATAGATCCTTGTTGAAACATGATACCCCATACTTAATATTACCCCCAAAAAATTACACATTTACCTTACCTTACCTTACATCCATGGTTTATACATAATACAAGCAACTATACCTTTCTCATATTATGCATCGATAAATATATTTTAGACCATACCTTAACATTGGGTGGACTTCAAGTGACCTATAGTGTATTCATACTTATACCAATGTTATTTGAATGATTGTGAGTCCCAGGGGTGATTTCAAGGATGGAAATTTATTTTAAAATGTAGAAACCTTGGTAAATCTTACTAATCCTTCATATGCCAACTATAAATGTTTGGCGACATTTTTGTAAAAATATTCAAATTTCTAAGAATTTTATATAGTTTGTATAAAATTTTGGCGATTTTTAAGTTAAAATAATTTTATCCTATAGAATTTGGGAGAATCATTTTTAGAATAGTAAATCTTTTTTTGGGAAAAACCATTAAAAATTAGCCCATGAGCGAAATTTAGCCCCTAAAATCATCCCTAAAATTTGTGACATCTTATCTTCATCCTCATCAACTCATATCAATTTTATTTCTATCATTCTAACATTTTCTCTTCATCCTCATCGACTCATATCAATGTTATTTGTATCACTTTAAACATCTTCTCTAAATCCTTATCAATTTCATGAGGAACAATGTAAAATATGACTTCTAATAACATAATGGTCATCATTTATATATGTATGTGTGTGAGAGTAGGTTTTAATAAATGTTTTTTGATTATTATTTTAATAAATGGTTCTATTAGTCAAACACACAAATAACATATAACTAAGCATGATACAATATAATATTCAAAAAAATATTCATACATTTATTATCATCACTAAAAAAAAATTACTTGTGAAATTGTTTTTCATTTTCTAGAGCTTCATGAATTATGTGGGATGAGTATTAGTCTTCAATATTTTTAATTTACTATTTCTCACACACAAAGCTCTACACCCATCAAGGTTTGAACTTGTGTTGTTTTGCATAATGACACATTATCCCAACCACTAAACCACAACTCTACAAATTTTCTCACACACAAAGCTCTACACCCATCAAGGTTTGAACTTGTGTTGTTTTGCATAATGACACATTATCCCAACCACTAAACCACAGCTCTACAAATTTTCATATCTGACATCTACTCTTCATCCTCATCAACTCATATCAATGTTATTTCTATCATTTTTTGTCTATAGTGTATTCATACTTATATCAATGTTATTCAAATCACTCTGACATTTTCTCTTCATCCTCATCGACTCATATCAATGTTATTTGTATCACTCTAACATCTTCTCTAAATCCTTATCAACTTCGTGAGGAACAATGTAAAATATGACTTCTAATGACATAATGGCCATCATTTATATATGTATGTGTGTGAGAGTGGGTTTTAATAAATGTTTCTTGATTATTATTTTAATAAATGGTTTTATTAGTCAAACACACAAATAACATATAACTAAACATGATATGATATTCAAAAAATGATTCAAACATTTATCATCATCACAAAAAAAAAATAAGTGTAAAATTTATAAGTATAATATATTTATAAAAAAATTAGGAAAATTTTCAAAAAATGTTTTTCTTAAATAATATCTCTAATAAATTTGTCCATTTAAAATACTATATTTAACTTTAAAAAACATTCAAACAAAATATTTTTAACACAAAACTAATTAAAAGCCAAACAATATTATCAATAACCATTGTAACTAACCCCTTGAAGTCTCTTTATCTCATATTATATCCTTACATAAAACAAAGTTAAAAAATTAATATTATATATTATTAAATATATATTTTTTTACTTTTATTAAAAAAAATTCATATAAACTCTCATTATATAAAAATAGTTTAACTCTCAATCTTAAATACCCACAATGAACACCTTCATACATTAATATAAGACAAAGAGGATAACGAATTAACGAATTAAAACAAAGTTAAAAAATTAATACTATATATTATAAAAAAAATAAAAATATTTACCTTTATAAAAAAAATTCATATAAACTCAATCTTAAAAACGCACAATGAACATCACCTTCATACATTACTCTTAGAACAAAAAAAAAAATAACAAATTACCTTCATACATTACTATAAGACCACCCCAAAAAAAAAAATTAATTCCTAAATATTTTTGTTTCTCATCACAACACAATCCATGCCACATGACTTAACCAAATTAAAAATCTATAATAAATCTCTAGATTCAACCAAATTCCTCCGCCAACTCTCTATCAACCTCATGAACATCTTATTTTCAACCCCTCCCAATTCAAGTTCAAACATTCCCCTTCTATACATACATTAGCATGGGGAATCCTTCAGTTTCTAAATTAATATTGGAGTAAGAAGAGTCCAAGCTATCAATATTCTTTTAAAAGGTCTTACATGATAGGTGCAACTTTCAAAGTTCCACATTGTTATCATATAGGGATCTCAATAAAGAGGTTGACGTCCTCTCAAAGAGGGCGCTTAATGAAGTAGAAGGAAGGTTTTCGGTTTTCCACTGTGACAATGGGAAAGAAAGTTCTATCTCTTTTCTGAATATCTTTGAAAGATGAGAAGGACATGAACTAATTTTGTGATTTGACTGCAGTATTGCAAGCACTTAGCATAGAATTTCCTGCTTTTTTTTCTTTTTTCATCTGCTCTATTAATGTCTTGAACAGTATTATTGATAAAACTGTTGTATCCTTCATGTATCTTCCATGTTCATGGACAGAATTTTATTTTTTCTCTCTTTCAGATCTTGCATCTGCGTTTTGTAAAGGAATTTATACACTATATAAATTTGTGATAATTTTTTCTTAAAAAACCTTGTTACCATATACTTTAGTTCTGTACCACTCTAAGGGTTGGTGCAACTTCAAAAGATAATCGAATTAACAAAAATAAAAATAAAAAATTTGAAAGAGAAATATTCATAGTTCAAAATAAATAAATATTATTATAATTTTTATAAAAGCATTTATATAATGAATAATTTTTATTTTTCATTTTAGTTTTTAGTTGTATTTTGATTTTGTATATCATTACTATAAATATTGATTTTGTATATAATTTTTTAGTTGTCACTAGATTATTATTTATTAATCATCGTGTAACCTTGTTTTTCTGGCACGTAGGTTCATGGTGGCTGGAGTAGTTGTGAGAGTCTTTAAAAACTCTAACAAGACCCTGGCAATCCCTTACCCGTCATCGAAGCCTATGCAAGTTATTGAATGGTGAAAACTGGGCCACCGATGGTCCTCGAAAAAAAACTGTCAAGAAATTTTATTCAAAATACAATCATATCATGTAGAGGTCAAACATGCAAATATGACAATATTGTGACTAACTCATTACATTAGAGTATGGTTGACCAGTAAGAGGAAAACAAAATTAACTACTCAAAAGAACATTTCGACCAGTTGAATTTTGCTAATTAGTCTTGGAAGGATCATATATAGAATTGTAATCATTGTTATTGTTATAAACATTAATGATCAACGGATTAATGGTTGTGCTAGTTTTTATTAATAAATTTTAATGGATTATATCTTTGTATATATAAACAAATTGTTAAGTATAGATATTAATGTAAGTTGAGGAGATATCAACATTTTTATTTTAAATTAAAAATAAGATAAATTATATGTTTTTAAACAAATTTTAATTTTTAAAAATAAAAATCAATAAATTTTAGAAATATAAAGCAAAGTATAATGGTAATTTTTTTTCTTTCTTTAACATGTTTTGATATTAGGTTCACATGTATATTATAAATTGACAAAATATCTTTGTCATCGTGACAATGTAATTTATAGCCTAAGTGGGTTTAATGGTTAAGAACATGTGTTTCCTCTTAAGAGGTTACAAGTTAAAGTAGGGTATGTATAACTTGATAGACTTTACCAATCAAATCATTGTGGTCACTAAGTTATTATTATTATTATTAATTTAATTTAGCATATTTTTAAGGGTCTAGATCAAGGTATTATATTTTATTGTTTTTTGTTTTTTAATATATTTTGAGTTGTCATGTAAATTTATTATTTGTTAAAGAGATTAAATTATTTAATTGATATTAAATGTTTTTAATTGTCTAATTGATTATTAGGTTTAAATTTGTTATAGGATTAAATAAACCAAATCACCAAATTCACAATGAATTATTTTAATTATCACAACATGTGTTTCCTCTTAAGAGGTCACAAGTTCAAATCTAGAGGGGGGTAGGGTATGTATACCTCCTTAGAGGGGGTCCTTTGTCCCACAAACAAGGGGGTTTCATACACCAATTTGGTGTCTGGCTTGGCCGTAACCTTAAAATCATATTATTATTATTATTATTTTATCATTAAACCTATATTCTCAATCAAACAAGCTACAAAATATAAAAAGTTTTTTATTTTTAGAAATATTTTTAGAAACATGCCTTAAAACATTGCTCTACCTACACTACATCAATATACCTTAATTTGTAAATTATCTCACTCATTGTGATTTCTACAATTGCCTTTCTTATCTTACATGACTTCTTGTTTTCATCAAAATCACCAAATTAACCTCATTTAATGGTTTCACCAATTATGATTTCCAAAGTTGGTTGCTTGATCCTACTTGGCTTCATCAAATTAAATAGAGCAACCTAACTCATTGTATGAGATTGATTGAATTCCTCTTATTGGGTTGTCAATGAGCTCATTCCTATCGTCTTAGTCTTGAAGGATCATATATAGAATTGTAATCATTGTTATTGTTATAAATATTAATGATTCCTATCGTTATATATCAACCACGTATGTGGTTGTGCTAGTTTTTATTAACAAATTTTAATGGATTATATCTTTGTATATATAAACAAATTGTTAAGTATAGATATTAATGTAAGTTGAGGAGATATTAACATTTTATTTAAAAAATAAAAATAAGATAAATTATATATTTTTAAACAAATTTCAACATTCAAAAATAAAAAATAAATCAATAAATTTTAAAAATATAAAGCAAAGTATAATGGTAAATTTTCTTCTTTCTTTAACAAGTCTTGAGATTAGGTTCACATGTGTATTATAAATTGACAAAATATCCATGTCATCATAACAATGTAATTTACACTCTAAGTGGGTCTAATGGTTAAGAACATGTGTTTCCTCTTAAGAGGTTACAAGTTCAAATCAAGATTGGGTAGGATATGTATAACTTGGTAGACTTTACCAATCAAATCATTGAGCTTAGATTATTATTATCATTATTATTAATTTAATTTAGCATATTTTTAAGGGTCTAAATCAAGATATTATATTTTATTGTTTTTTGTTTTTTAATATATTTTGAGCTTTATTCATGTCATTATGGGAATTGAACCCGGGTGGAAAAGATAACAATCATTCCTCACAATCATCCAAACTACACCCAATTGACAAACTCGATTTATTTGCTTAATTACTCATTCATTTGATTGATTGCCTATACACACTCTTTTAGAAATTAGAAACATGCTTTAAGAGGTTACAATTTATAATATAGATTTCCTTTTCTCTTTTTTGGTAAGTTAGTATCGAAAAAGATATACATATTGTCCGTCGAAGATGAGTTTCCATTAGAAAACCAACTCATCACCAACCCAGTTCAGATAAAGGATATTCAAATAAGATAAAGGATATATTCAAATAAGATAAAGGGTGCCGGCCAAAAAATATGATGTTAAGTTTGCATAAGTTTTAATGGAAGGTATAAACTATGATTTTAACCATGTGTCAAAAAGTCAAAAAATAGAGACTTTAAATGTATATATAGTTTGAATTGGTCTAATGGTTGAAAACATGTGTTTCCACATAAGAAGTCACAAGTTTCAAATCCAAAAAAGTAAAGTATGTATACCTTCATAGACTTTACCAGTAAAAATCACTAAGTGATTTGCATGTCTAATAATACCGTAACCAAAAATTTGAGTGATTAGTTATTGCTATCTTCATTCCATACAACTCCATAGCGTCACCAAATTTGGTTTTATTTCTTTGGCAAAGCTAGCAGTTCTCTGCATATCATATATGTAAACGATTATATTCTTTCCAATATTATTACGCATACAATTGTATGGATCTTCTGTCTTCCAACAAGCTCAGGAACTGTCATTATATTTTTATATTGTGCTTTCGGCTTCTGTATATGGCCACCTATGACGAATATGAAGCATGGATTTTGGATTTCTGCTTGGTTTCATTTATCGTTTAAATTTTATGGATATATATTGTTCTTTCGACTTCTGGATATAGCCACATGTGACGAATATGAAGCAAGGCTTTTGGATTTCTCTTGCTATAAATTCTGTGTCAGGATATTTTATTATGATTTTTGTGTCGGGATTTTTCCAGCATCTCCATATCTACTTATCAAAATTTGCTTCAGAATTGATTGTTCCATGGCGCGTAGTGTATCCATGTGGGCGCTATTATTATTCTTTATAATCACAGAATATAAAGGTACATTTAGGGCATTAGTTGACCTGGCATTCACCCCAAATGTGTTCATATTGCTAAAAAAAAAATTCCTTTTTTAAGTTTATGGGGTTTTGATAATTGATAATAAAATTGGTTATATCTAATTGTTTAATGATGATATATGATTCCTTGTATGGGGTGATGGTGCAGAATAGGTGTCGCATGGAAAGGATAGGAGACGATCAACGAGGCATCAGCCATGTGAGAGGCGTGTGTCTCTCCCTACCTCCCACACCATGAATTTAAAGCAGCTTCATTGCTACCAAAGCGCCATTAATCCTAGTGCGCTCTGTTCTGGCTTCCCATCCATTCGATGGATCCGCCATTACTCTGCTCGTGTGTGTCCTCTTCTCTCAGCTGTCTTTACATCATGAATTTCACCAGCCTCGCCTTCAACTCTATTTGTTTCTGGTCGAGTCCTCCAGTAGTTTGCGCCCTCCTCTAGTGCTCCTTGGTCTTCTTCGCCTTTTCTCTGTGCTTGCTTGCCTTTGCTACGCTTCATCCATGCCGAGACTACGAGGGAAGTCCAAACGTGGCTCGGCTTGGCAACAAAATCGATCGCGTTTGGCAATTCGACCCCCGCCTACCCCTGCACCCTCACACAGTGCATCACCCTCCTCGCCAGCCTCTTCGGAGCAGTCTGCCTATAGCCTCAATGGTCTTCCGCCCCTCTCCTCGCCCTATGCATGCAGAATTGAATGGTTCGACCTCCTGGGAAACTCACTAGGCTTCAACCCGGGGCCAATACCAGACTTGGCCTCCTCTTCGCAACCAGCCCCAGTCGCTCCTCCCAATTCTCCTGAGAATTCTTCACCTGAGCCTTCACCAGTGCATTTGCCACCGGTCCAATATCCACGTGAAGGTTTCTTTGGCGGCCATGGACAACATTAGGAGCAGCCCGACTCTTGCTCAGACTATGCCACCTGCGCAAAGGTACAAGACGGCCTTGCAATTCTGCAAGTCTTGGTGTTCGAAGTGCGTAAAGAAGTGGACGACCTGCGTTTTCATTTGGAAGTATTGGACGGGAAGGGGACAAAAATCCTACAAATGCTTTCAGCATTGCACAAATCATACCACTCCTCATAAGCGACACCAAATGCATCAGGGGATGAACAATCAATATTGGTCCCAGCTTCGCACGGGTCTTCGGTGAAGGATGCAGCACCAGACTCAGCTCCAATGCTCAAGGCCACCTCCTTGGATGCGGTGCCATGTTACAAGCCCATAACTTGAACAACACAAGTGTCAGTCTGCATGGTCTGCTGGTTGCTTTGATTACATTTTACCACTTGTTGCTTTTAGTTATAATATGTTATATTTGTCTTATGTCAATCTTAGAGGGTATAATACTCTGAGTGAATCGATTTCTTTCATGGGGCGATTCTACTCCAGGTGTTAGACGTTGTCTTATAACTAGTTTTTTCATACATTGGTTATGGACCTGGGAGGCTCGCTGAATTGGTTTCCCCACGAGACAATTCAGTAATTACAATCTAGAATAAACTATTGATATTGTAATTTTTTTATTTTGAAAGGACTTTTATAGAAACCTACTTATAAAAAAAAAATGATATATGATTGTATTTTTTAATGAGTGATATATGAATGCATTTTTTTTTAGGTTTTTGATGAATTTCTGAGCATTTTTTTTTGTTAGGTTTAAGAATGAATTTATATGTTTTGAGATTAACTATATGTTTTTCATTGAATTTATATTTGCATTTTTTTTTATGATTTTTTTAATATTATTTTGTTTTTAAACCATATTGAATTTTGAATGCTATTTGCAGTTACTTTTCTGAATAATTATAATGCATTTTTCAATATTGAAGTAAATAAATTTACAACACAATCAAACTTTGCTAATGTCATGTCCATCAAGATGGAAATTTTTTATTTCATCTTGACTAGGAAACTCGCATAATAATAGGGACGAAAATCAACCCCAAAAAAAAACTCGCGTAATAAATAGGGACGAAAATCAACCAAAAAAAAAATACTATGAAATATTTTGAATAGGATATAAGATTAACAACTTAACGGATATATATATATATATATATATATATATATATATATATAACAAAAGTCTCTTGGGCTTATAAATATGTAGATAAAATTATCCCTACTATGCAACTTTAAAAAGTATTTTATGAAAAATATAGTTATGTTCATGAGCATTTTATACCAAGTTATCGTAAATTTTAAACATTAAATCAAGTTATCGTAAATTTTAAACATTAAATTGAAAATGAAAAATAACCATTTAAACAACTTTGTTCTCATGTTTATTTATGTTGTTTATTTACTATGTATTTATATATTTTTAATTGCAAGCTTGACTATGTCTTTATATATTTTTAATTTCAAGCTTGTGTCGGAGGGACTAACCTGCATAGCAGCCCTAGTTAATGCACATATTAACTAGATGACACCCCATCCGAGGTAGATCTCCTTTTGAATGATGCTTATTCCACTAAATTTTCTCCAAACTTGTGTTTGTCTCAAAATATATTATATTTATATATTAGAAGACAAATATTGTCAAATAAGATTTTTAAGTTGTATGGAACTCACTATATTAAGCTATGTTTAATTTAGTACCCTAGGTCATGTTATAAGTTGACAATAGGCACAACTCCTCGAGCACCACATGTAATAACATTGGTGTCACGTGGGGAATACAACCATACAAGTTGTGGTCTATGACAATTATCCTCTTTCTTTATAAAAAGGATAATAACCTATTGACACCCACTTAAACCAATTATCAGACATGCGTTAAGCCTTTTGGATAATGGGGGAAACCAACTCTCTAAGAGGTGAAACACGTTCGCTTACACAAACATAGGAACTTTACATTAACCGAAGTTTAAACTTGTGTTGTTTGCATAATGATGCTTCATTCCAACCACAAACATAGGAACTTTACATTAACCGAAGTTTAAACTTGTGTTATTTGCATAATGATGCTTCATTCCAACCACTAAATTATACTTCGTTGATTAGCATATATCACATGTTGAACAGAATTTTATTACACCTCAAACTGACTTGATGATGATCTGGTATCTATCCTCATTTTTGTTCACCTTGAACTAATTTGATGAGGTATCTCTCGACCTCCTCCATCACATCCTCCCACCATCTATCCATTGGTGCTTAGCCCTTTAGAGGCTTCTTTTAATTAGTTATTCATGGATCATATTCAATGGATCTTCTATTAATTATTCATGGACCATTCAAATAAAAACTTCACTTATCGAGGGAACATCGTACATGAAGCAAGGAAGAGAATCCTAAGATTTATCATGAAAGTGGTGAAGAATGATACAATCTATACGATACTAGGAGGTAGCCAGTTTGCACCTTTGTCCATATTGCATGCCATTAGCTAAGTAAGTAAGAACCGCACTTGCAAAATAACAAAGGTATAGTATGGATGGAGAGTGAGCATAAGTAACCTCTCTCACTGCACTCTCTTTGGCTAAATGAAGGGAGATTCAAATCCTTTTTCTGTCCTACACTCAATCACAGTCATGAATGAGAAATACTTGGATTTATTGATTGGTCCTTGAGATCCTTCCATAATGCTTCTGTAAATGCAGTATAAATATTTTGTTTGAGGAACATAAGTAGCAATAGTCTTTAAATAATCAATATCCTTAGTAGATTAGGCATCAATGGTCAAAAACCCAACATGACCAATCAATTGATAGGCGCATAAAGACCTTCCTTCTCCCCATCAAGAATTCAATATGAAATCAGTATGCATGTTGATTCTCACATAATATAATACACATGTAGATAGTAGCACTCTATGATTTTATCATGAGAAGTGACTTGAAATGGACTAGTTTCCTTTATCACCGGGAAATTCATTACGTTTCATTTATTATATGATGTGTTATTCTTGTGATGAATCTAAAAAATGACATGAAAAACAACCTACTACCTTATTTTAATGTTAGCTTATGAACCTACCATGGCTAACATACAAGGCTAATGCACACTTTCCAAGGCAAGCTATCCACTTCTATTGATTAACTACTTGAACTTATTAACCACTACCTATCCAATGCCAAGGCAAGTTGTTTAACCTCTAACTTAACCCTAAAATATAACTCTGAAAAAGGGTCCCAAAGATTTCATGGCAGAACAGTCTTCATGGTGGAGGGATTCAATTTTGAGATCTCCATTGACGAAAAACAAAAATGAGAAGGCCTCAAAATCACAAAGGACATTACAAATGTTTACAAACTTTTAACATTCAAAATTCATGCAAATAAAGGTCCTCCAAGTGGATTATTGTTTAAATTTCTTAATTAAAGTTATAGGGAACATGTCTTGCAAAATTTTTATCTTTAGGGTCATCACATTCAAGTTAATATTTGCAGTCGGAAAAAACCACCGGTGTATCTTAATAATGTCACAAATAGTCCCTAGAATAGTTGCAAAGTTGGAGACCATGGAACCTCACCATAGAATAACTACAAAGCTAGAGACCATGGAACCTCACCATAATGTTAAGGGATATTTGAGGAATAGAAGAAGGTTTATAGAAGTTATTTGAAGAATTGATGTGGCAAATACGAGGAATGGTAAAAGGTGCATAAATTGATATACATCTAGCATAATCCAAAAGAAGGTTATTGGATAGATGAGGTGGGCGTTACCAATCCCACATAGCTAAGCATGGCCTTTAGGGGGGGTCTCATTTATCCATTCTTCTCAAATCACAAGAAGGTTGTAGAAATTTCGATACCCAAATGAGTATTCCTGCGATTCTCCTGATCTAATAATTTCCGCTACTTGTTAAATACAAAATCGCTTCTACTATTATTATTGCGGAAGCAATTAAACCACCATCACAACCATGAGCACAAAGTGAAATATCAATAACACATAACACATAAGTTTTTCCAGGAAAGCGTAAAGCTAAAAACCCCACTATTATATATTATGTATATCATGAATCATGAAACAATCTCATACAAAGCTCTAATCCAAGAGTTCTCAGTACAATACAATCGTCTCACACTGTCATACACAAATTAGCGAATACATGCGCCAATTTCCGTGTCCAGGTAGCCTGCCTCCTCTGCACAAACTCTTCAATCTGAATTATGACAATAATCCTCACGATTATTGAATTGCCTCTTTTGCACATGCTCATAAGCATATCCAATGCATGTGTGATCAAATCACAACTGATAGCCAACTATTCCTTTCACCCATTATCTCAACTGGTGTCCATTGGAATTGACATGCATGCAGTTAACCGTGGCGAATCTTCAGTTGCATGTGAGTTAACTGATTGTGAATTAATGAATAATTAATTCACTAAACTCGCACTAATACAACTAAGCTTAACTCACTTAACTACACTTGTAATTCTGTTACAATTCCAAATCACTCAGTTATGAATGAGATAATAGATTAATATTTATTGTTTAATTTAATTAAGGGAAAAGTAAATTAGACACGTGTTTCTTGTTGACTTTTCAACACTCCCTCTCAACAAGAAAGGGATTATCCTTCACCCCAATCCTGTCTCTATGATATTCGAATTTTCTCCTGGTGAGCGCCTTCGTTAGAATGTCTGCATCCTGATCTTCTGTAGGAATGTATTGAATCAACATGATCTTCCGCTGCACACAATCTCTAAGATGATGATATCGGATATCTATATGCTTAGATCTATCATGAAACACAGGATTAATCGAGAGTTTAATGCAACTCTTATTATCATAGTAAATCACTGTCGGATCTAAATGAGAACCAAACAAACCAACCAAGATCTTTCTCATCCAGATAGCCTCACATGCAGCTTGACTCGCTACCATGTATTTTGCTTCCGCTGAACTAAGTGCCACGGAACCCTGTTTCCTGCTATACCAAGAAACAGTTGTAGATCCGATACTAAAGATCCCCCCTGATGTGCTCTTTCTGTCCGTTGGGCTGCCCGCCCAATCTGCATCCGTGAAGCCAGGCAACTTCACCTCATCCGTATGTCTGTACCATAATCCATACTCAGATGTGCCCTTCAAATATCTCAGGACATGCTTACCCGCCTTCCAAAAGAGTTTGGTAGGCTTAACCATCGCTTGACTTAGCTGGTTAACTGCATAGCAAATGCTCGGTCTCATGTTCACTAAATATATTAGCGAACCCACTAACTGTCGATAGACAGTAGCATCCACTACCTCTCCAGAAGTAGCATCCTCTTTCCTCTCGTTTCCTAGAAGAGAGTATCCATGGGTTTGCAGCCCTCCATGTGAAACTTACCCAGTATCTCTCTTGCATACTTTCCTTGAGACACAAAAAGTTCACCATCTCACTGCCATATTTCCAATCCAAGGAAATAATGAAGAAGGCCAAAATCCTTCATCTCAAACTCCTTTGCAAGGTCATCCTTGCATGAGTTTATCAGTTGCTCATCACCAGTCAATATTAAATCATCAACATAAAGCACAATGATTAAAATCTTACCCTCCACCACAATTTGGTATAGGTTTGCATCCGCTTCACTTTTGGTGAAGCCCAATCCGATGAAATAGTTGTCTATCCGAGTGTACCAAGCACGGGGTGCTTGCTTCATCCCATACAATGTTCTCTTGAGTCTGCACACATGTGACTCTCTGTCAAAGGTCTCAAAACCTTCTGGCTATTCAATGTACACTTCTTCCTCAATGATCTTGTTGAGGAACGCAGTTTTTACATCCATCTGATGAATGCGCCAACCCATCTGCGCTGAGAGTGCAAGGATGGATCTTATGGAAGAGTACCTTGCGACAGGTGCAAAGGTCTCCCCATAATCTATCCCCTCAATCTGTGAGAATCCCCAGGCTACAAACCTGGCCTTATATTTCTCCACACTCCCATCAGCAACTTGCTTTACCTTGTAGATCCATCTTGAACCTACCACTGATTTATCAATCGATCTTGGGACAATTTCCCATGCACTGTTTTTGACAATGGAGTCATACTCCTCTACCATAGCATCAACCCAAGTGGGGTCCTGCACTGCTTCCTGAAAGGAAGATGGTTCAGTCACAATACATTTTCTCATAAGAGCCATGTATCCAACAAATCGATCAGGAGACTGTCTCTGCCTGCGTTGTGAAATAGGGGCTCCTATATTCCGTGCAGCATCTAGTCTCAATCTGTCAGCTTCCGTGGTGCGCTTTCTGCCATTTTTGATGGATGGCTCTAGTTGAGTGGTTTCCTCCACTCCATGAACCTCCTCATGTGGTTGATCCACATCTTGAGACTCATCCTTGGGAACCAACAGTTCCTCTTCTGCATGCAAGTCTAGCTCCCTCTCAAGTGACAACTGCATGGCTTTCCCCTCATCGAATTTTATATCCCATCACATAAAAGTCATCTTACTATTCGGAAAATACACACGATAATTATGGGGTGTTTCTGTGTACCCCACAAATATCCCAACTTCAGCAGTCAGTTCCAGCTTCTTCCTGGCATCCTTGTTTACATGCACATAAACAGATGAACCAA
>ML778153.1:1368748-1383600 GCA_009831015.1 Picea engelmannii
TCATCTTGGCAAGCTATGTATTCCACAAGGTGAAAGAATCAACATAATAAGAGAAGCCCATTCTTCTCTTATTGTTGGTCACTTTGGTGTAGGCAAGACAGTGGCTAATTTGCAAAGGTACTGCTATTGGCCTAAAATGAATGGAAGAGTTTCAAGATATGTTCGAGGATGTTCTTTATGTGCCACAAGCAAACCTAGCAATAGAAAGTTGGGTTTGTATATTCCACTTCCGGTTCCTTCTCGTCCTTGGGAAAGCATTTCCATGGACTTTGTAGGAGGTCTACCTATGTCTAAAAGAAATCATGATTATCTTTATGTTGTGGTTGATCGATTTAGCAAACTGTGTATTTTGATGCCTTGTAAGAAGCAGGTTACAGCTGAGCAAATGGCACAAATGTTCTTTCAGTACATTTGGGTACATTTTGGATTGCCTAAATCCATTATTTCTGATTGAGATTCTCGATTTATTGGAAACTTTTGGTCGAGTTTATGGGCACTCATGGACACCAAACTGAAAAAGAGCACAGCTTTTCATCTGCAAACCGATGGTCAAACAGAAGTGGTTAATAGAACAGTGGTGCATCTTCTTCATGGTTATTGCAGCAAGCATCCTAAACTTTGGGATGATCATTTACACTACATTCAGCATGCTTACAACCGAGCTAAGCACTCTTCAACTCAAACATCCCCATTTGAAGCATGTTTTGGCTATTTGCCCAAATCTCCTTTAGATTTTATATTTGGGAAGGATATTGCTATTGATGGTCAATATGACATTGATAGGGCAGAAAAGTTCATTGAACAAATTTAGTCGATACATCAAATGGTACAAGAGCAGTTGGAAAAGAGTCAAGCCAAGTACAAGACAAGACATGACAAGCATCATGTTGGTCACAGTCTCCAAGTTGGAGATGAAGTTTGGCTTTAGATTAGTAAGGAGAGGCTTAAAGGAGAAGGTAAAAAACTGAAACCAATTAGATATGGTCCTTTCAAGATTCTTGACAAGATTGGTAATAATGCCTTTCGTTTGGATTTGCCTCCTTATATGCAAATGTATGCAGTTGCTAATGTTGAGAATTTGAAATTGTATGAGCCTCCTTTGATTGATGATCAAGGAGAACATGTTCAGATTCCTTCTATAGATGATTTCTCCCCAGAATATCTTGCAGAACTGCATGAAGACACTGTCCTTGACAGGAGAATGAGAACTTCAAAACGGGGAAATGTGGAATATCTTCGAATTGGTCTTAAAGGAACAAATCCAAGCAAATCCAAGTGGATTGAGGTTGGGAAGGTGAGGGAACTATACCCTCATCTTCAGATAGACTGAAAATAGCCTTTTAGAGATTCAAAATCTTTCCAATGGGGAGGTGTGATCCAGGGGATCAAATTTTGCTCAAAATTCAAAGTGCTCGGAATCGCTTAAAATCAAACAGGTGTGTAGGCCTCGTCGTCACGAACCCAATGCAACTCGAACGGGTTCAAACAGACATCGGATGAGTGAGATATCGCGTTCTGTTCAAATTGTCAAACAGGCAAAACAAATGTGTTGACTGTACAGTCCGTACAGTCCATATGGATGCTAAGTTGGCAGGGCTGTATGACACATGGCAAAAGCTAAGTTGGCAGGGCTGTACAACATGTGGCAGGTGTTGGGTGGCAGACATGTGGACGAATTGGCATCTGACATGTGGCATGTTTGTGGCGAATGGATTGGTGACACGTGGCCCAAGCAAGGGCTGCCACGTGTCACCTGGGCATTGGATAAAATTTGTGGAGTCTATAAGACTCAACCCTGCAACCTTCGGGCAGGGGTAGAGCTTTGGGAAGGGCCACCCAATCGGCACGCCCACCATTAGTTCTTAACATATATATGGTTTTAAAAATATTTGAATTTACAATGTGTTATGGTTGGGCGCGGTCCGAGCTGGGGCTAAGCCCCGGCCCCCAGTCACATGTGGAGTTCCATACGACCTCAGCTGCGCACGCACGCATTTCAAACAAATTAAAATCCTGCGCGCCTAGACACATGGGCTTAACCATATGACTTGGAGTTTGAACTTAGCCCTTTTTTTATGCGCAGTCACATGGCCATATGCCCAACGGTTTGGCGGTTAGGGGCTAGGTTCCCTAACCGTCCTACAGTTTGCGCGGTTTTTTGGTTATGCGCCCGGTGCTACGTTTTAGCATGGAAATGAGTGCGGGTGCTAGGTTGGACACACAGAGGTGCAATTTGGCGATCCAGAGACAACAAGTTTGAAGGGAACTTTCCAGGAAGCCTATCTTCTTCAATTTTTGGCCAAATCAGGTGCCGAAAAAGCCCAGCTAGGGGTTTTTGGACGTTCTGAAGCCATTGGAGCCATTTATTTGGCATTTTGAGCATTGTAAAGAACATATTTTATCACTTTGAGTAAATAATAAAAAAGATCCATTGGAAGCTGGACCAGGAGATGTAGCCCAAGAGAGGGGTGAACTCCTTTATCATTTGTTGTGTTATGTGTTTACTATTCACTGTTATTTGTTGTTTATTATCTGCATCTTGAATGTGTAATTTCTATAAAAATTTGTGTTTGCAAATTGATCCTTTTGCATAAGAACGCTTGAATTAAAACTTGCAATTATTTTCAAGAATACAAGCCTTTATCATTTTTAGATCATCGGACTTTTTCAGGTTTGTCTGAAGTTGTATTTCTCTCAATGGGCCATTATCTCTATTACGAGAGCCTTGATTTTAGCATAATAAAATCATTCTCAACACTGCTTTTACCTCTGAGTTTTTTCTAGGGGTCTCTACCCAAAAATATTGGTGTTCACGTGTGCATGATTTGGTTCCCAGTTTTTGCTCCCGCTACATGTTTAAAGTTGAATATTTCAGCAGTGTATTTTTGTTTTGTGAGCTGCAAATTTGATTTGTAGTAAGGAAATCACTAGATAACAAGATACATAGGTGCTAGATTAAGAGGTTTTCAACATGGTATCAAAGTGCATTCTCTAAAGGGAACCCATATCTTATATCCATAGCAATTGAAAGAAGATCTATCAGATCTGCAAGAGATCTTAGTAGATCCATAACCAACAGGCTGAAATCGAAGGAGATATTTCAGGGGAACAGTCGTACTAAGGCAAAACTAGGGTTTTGCAGGTTCATGGAATTGTATGCGGGGTTACAGAAAGGACATGTGCATACATACATGGGTCTCTTTGGACACAGGCACGTGTATGTGGGTAGCAGTAAGCACATACACGTACATACATGGGTGGCAAGAAGCATAGGTGTGTGCATACACAGGGGTTCAGTTGTGACATGTGTGTACATGTTTTTTCCAAGTCAATACAAGGGCATGTTCCAACAACAGGTTGTTTCTAGGGAAATTATCAAGTCTTAGGTATGGTAAAAATAACATTGAGAGTTGAAGATAGATTGGATGAAGCATCCAAATTCCTATCTTGAAAAGCAAGAGTAATTTTGGCATTAAAGGAGCATGACCTTTGGGAGTTAGTGGACAAAGTAGTTACTCCACTGACAGATCTGACAGCTTAAGAAGATCACAATAAGAAGGATATAAAAGCAAAGACGGTCCTCCTAGATTCAGTGAAGGTGTTGTCACATATAGTCGTCAAGGGCCACAGGTCGCAGCCATGAGCACAAAGCAACACTTAGAGTGGCCGAATATGGACTCAAATCAAGTGAGCGAGCAAGTTCAGTTTTCAACGGTGGAGATCCATCAGGCGAATCAATCGACGACGTGCATTCTTTTAGAAGGTTAAAAGTTGCACGAAGTTTAGCGCCAGAGCAAAGACCTGAAATCAAGGTCGAGCAAATATGACCCCGAGTCCCGAAACGTGAAGTCCTGATTCATGAAGAAGAGATCTGGACCGTCAGATCGTGGAAGGCCATGGATCGTTGATCTGACACTAGCGAAGTCGGAGAATCAGGAGTCAGAAGAAAGGAGGTAAGCTAACTTTAGACTTCGCGAAACGTGAAATCCCGAAACGCTTCAAAGTTGGGCCCTGGTTCATAGCGAAGGTCACATCTGAGGGGTCCATAGGAAGGGAGCTAGTGCTCGCTAGGCTCTAGTTCGGGAGTTCGGAAATCAGGAGATTCAGGAGTGGCTCACATCAAAGCACCTGAAACACAAAGTCGTGAAACGCTCATACAGTAAGCCCAGGGTCACAGCCCGAGGTCATATGGAAAGCGGGTCCATAAATAAAGGTGAGCACTCATCACGTGGAGCTGGTAGCTCAGGGTTCTAAGGAAGAAATCAGAGTCGTCGGATGCAAAGCAGATCCAACCGTCACTCTGAGTCGGGTGATTTCATCAAAGTGGGCATCGGGAAGTCTATGGTCTAGTGTTGTAAAAATGCCTGAAGGGAAAAATCCCAAAGCGCCTTTGGAGCTAAGCCCGGGGTCATAGCCCGAGGTCATATGAAAGGCATGCTTAGAAAAAGTCAGCACCATAAGCTTTGGTAGCGCAAAGGAAAGGATTCAGATTTCACGAGATCTGCATCAAGGGCTGAAAAACACTCGTATTGGTCACAGAAGACGATCTGCATGGCCTCAAGGCACCAAGATTGACTCGAAGAAGTCATGGGCATCGCCTGGAACATTCATGGGTGTCAGGCTTTGCCCCAATCCCGATGAAAGTAGTTAATGGAGGGTGGTGGTTGAATCCTCATCTCAATCCATAAATGGAAGGCATGGAGGATCTGGTCATAGAAACACGGTTGTCAGCCTGTGGTACCCCTATGAGTTGGTTTTTCTGCAGAGCCCATACTTATCTGAGCTCGCATCTAACAGACGAATGCATGTGGAATCTAACAAAAGAAGATGCAGACGACAAGCCTTGAATGCAGTGGCCAGATCGCGCCCCTAGTGGTTGTGGACAGTTATGAGTATAAGTAGGTAGTTTTGATATTTTGTTAAGGTCATCAACTTGTTGAGTAGAGCTCACTATTTTTGTAATGTTTTGATGCCAGAATTATTCTCTGGTTATGTATTGGATTTGAGACTTTCATATTAATAGAAGTCAGCCTCTTTTCATCTCTTTGTAAAACCTGTGCTAAAACACTCGAGCGTGGAGGATCCAGTCGAGGGTTGTTGTGTTGTTGTAATGTAGGTTTGATTGCAGCGGTATCATGACCAGTTTTAATCGGCTTCCTTGTGATCTTTTCCCCTCTTACATTGAATGGCTCGGGCATGGAGGATCCAATCGAGTTGTTGTAGTTGCTTGGTGATATAGGTTTGATCATTGTGTTGTTGTGACTGTATTGTTTGGACATATTTCAATGTCTGAAGCTTGAACTTAAGAGTGATCTTGTGTCTGAGTTTTTCTGCTCCAAGCTGCTTGAAAGCTTGATTCTCATAGCAGTCTTGTTCACCTTTCTCACTAAGTCTTCCATCCTCTCACACTTAAACTCAATTCATTGACTGAAGTTAGTTGTGGCCCTCACTTCCCTGTGCATTTCTTGTCCATTTCTGTGTTGAACATCATTCATATATTGAGTTTTGTCCATTGACCTCCACTTATATGAAACCAACATCCACCAAACACTCTGATGGGTTCTGGGCTCATCCTTCTGCAATCTGAGGGTGACTACCAGTGCTAACATTCTTGGTGTCGTTGTCAAGGAACGAATTGAAGATTTTCCCCGGGATAGAACGACAACGAGTTTCTAATTCTGAAGGTGCATCGGACATCGAAACCATTGAAGATTGCGCTTGCATCTGGTGACTCCACTATTTCAGTGCGACTGCTTCTAGCTACACCTGAAGCTCCATGGGAGAACACAATAATTATATCTGGTCTTTGATGGTGAACAAAGACCAGACATAATCATTATGCACATCATTCACCTGGTGACTCCATGGTTGAAGAATCGATCAGTGACTCCATTGGTTCGAAATGGACAAAATCTTGGCTCAGAGGTTTGCTCCTTTTAATTTTTCTGTTGTTCCTGGTTTTCCTAATGTTGTTCCTATGGTCGATGAGTGGGTTGATTTTTTGCCCATATTTAAAGAACATAAAGAAGACAACCCTGCCCAACATCTTCGTGAGTTTCATGAACTCATGCACCAATGGAAAATACATCATGAGGATGTATTATTAAAGATGTTCTTGTTCTCACTAGTAGGAGATGCTCGTGAGTGGTATTACTCCTTGCCCCCTGCTAGCATCTCCTCCCTAGAATAGTTTCATGCAGCTTTCAATAGGCACTGTCAAAAGTTTTATTCCTCTAAGTTTATCTGTCATAATTGTTGTGAGGAATATGAAGACAGTGATCAAGATATGGTTGTGCCTAATAAAGCCTGTGAGGATGAGGACCATGAGGAGGAAGAATATTTTTTGGGTGAGGTAATAGAACTGGTAAAATCTCTCTCTGCCAAACTAGAAAGGTTGGAATTTGAACAAAGCACATAGGATTCTCCAGTCCTTGAGACAGATATTCTTGACATCCCTACGAATGGTGATAGTATTGTTACGTATGTGTTATATTCTTTGCACGAGAAGTAGTGTCTAAGCATCTACGTTGAGCGTACAGGGGGGTTGCAGGGGGGCGAAGCCCCCCGTGCAAGGGTTCGGGGGAAACGCCCCAAAAAAAAAAAATCGCACCGGGACCGCATTATATTTAGGTGGTTTTTCGGCACATGGTTTCTTGGCCGATGGTTTTCTATTTCCGGTTAAGGAATTAGGGTTTTTTACTAATCCAGGTCATTGGGTTAGGGTTTTGGATGCCGTTGTCTCCTATATGTATTTTGTATTGTAAACATTGTAACACAATGAATGAATATAGAATATGTTGGTTTTCCCAGTTTGGGTTTCCAGGGGAAAAATATCTGTGTAATGTTTGTATTTGCCATTGTTTCTTTTCTGTTCTTTTCTGAATATCTATTTGCAGTAGATATTGTACAAGGTTAGAATTTACAACTATTAAAGATTTCATAGTTGTAGAGGCCTTACATTATGCTCCTGATGTGCCTGTTGTCTAAGATTTAAATGAAGAAATAGTGGTGTATTCGCATGAAGAGCAGCAGAGCCCTACATCACATATTGATAGCTTGGAGAGCAGCCAGCCTTTGTATGACAGCTATGAATCAGATTATGAGTTGGATATGCGGGATTTCCAAGAACATACAAAAGAGTCTTATCCTCTATTCAATAAAGAAAAATATTGTGAGGAAATCAGTCGTCCTTGGCCTGCAGAAATCACTGAGTAGCAGATTGAAGAAAATAGTTTTCCCACGAGCCATGTTTATGATGATTATGAATCTAATCCTTGGGAAAGCCATGAAGAAGAGGAAGAGCTAGAGGGGCAGTTTATGTCATGTCTAGAGCCTGTCAATGAGAAACCATCGCTTGAGGCCAATCAGCCTACATCGAATGTTCACCCACATGTTCTTACCAGAGATATTTATCCCTGTGTGAGTAGCTGTGGAGTAGAATGGGTTGTATGTTACAAATTTTCTAGAGTTTTCCACTCAATCTATGATCCGGATTATTTTCAGCACGAAATGAGAGTGGAGATATAATAAAGAAATGCACATAGATATCGTAGATATTCAATAATATAACAAAAATGTATCAGAGATGCAACCATAAACACAGATATATAGTAATACACGATTTCTATTAATGAAATAAATTTACAGAGACTGTAAAAATACAGAGTGAAAGACTCGCTAGAATGGTGGCAGCTTATCTCTGAGAAGAGATGTGACAGCTACTCGCATTCACAAGAATATGATTACAATGAGGCTCTAAAGGCCTTTTTACAATAAACAGGAATGCCAAAAACCCTAGACATCCAAAAACCTAACCCTAGGAGATGAAGCGCCAAAAGTCATGTGGGCCCCGTTTGGGTAAGTTAGTACATTAACTTCCCGGGGTCGTAACTTTTGCATACGATCTTTGTTTTAGGCGTATGATAGCCCGTTGGAAAGGTATCATCAAGGAGATTCATTTTGGGGCCTCAATCATGCCATAGGCAATCATTGAGAAGCTCGATCCTGAAAAACCTTCATTTAGGCCCTCAAAATGGCCCCGAAAGTTAAAACTGCTAAAAATAGTAAATTGACAAAATTGCCAGAAAACTGTTTTGAGCCAGTTGGAATAGGTGGGTGGTCACCAATATCCACCTGGATCAATCCTCCATCCTTAGGAAGCAATTGTCTCCATTGCATTGAGTTCCCGGGGGAGAGGGAAAAGCGTTTGTTGAATCTGCATCTTGGTGAGTTGCTTGCCTTGCTAGAGACGTTGCGCTGCCTAGTTTGTGGAAGTATGTCACGAACCTATTGAGGCTGAGGTTGTTCAACAAGTTGAGATACATGAGAGGACAATGTGCAGAAGGAATCTTTGCGCTTTGTTTCAGCCTTGTCGACCTGCTTCTGTTGGATAGAAGGTGCTTGGGGCGAGGCTGTAGTGGTTGCAGTGTCCTTCTGTTCTTCTTTTGAACAGATTGTGAAGAAGCTAAATTTTGCAATATGAGATGCTACCTTGCGACACTTTTTAGGTGGAACAGTAGTCGGAACTACCTCTGGTATTTTGTAGAGATGACCCCCCAAAGTAACAATGACGCTACGGGGTCGAGACTCATAAACAGCATGGCGCTTCCACATATATGGCTGGACCAAGAGAACATCACAAACATTCAGTGGGGAAACATCACATAATACCTCGTCCTTAAAGGGTCGGATGTCGTATGACAATCGACATTGGTGGCTGACATGGAGATCTCATCCTTGGTGAAGCCACCCAATGTTGTATGGCTGCGAGTTTGGTGTTGTCGAAAATCCCAATTGTTTGATGACCTCTGCTGAGATGAGGTTCTTATGGATTTCGCTATCAATAATAAAATGCAGCGGGGTCCCCTTCACCCACATTTGTGAATGAAAAAGGCACTCCCACTCTTCGAGATCTGTTAGTTCTTCTGGTTGAATTGTTGCGGTCGCGACAATAGCAATGGGGTCTGCGTCAATGATATATCCTTTACTAGTATTTTCATAATCAGATTCTGAATCAAGGTTTGGCTCCTTGTCTTTGATCTCGGCCACCAATGACTGTTTTGAGCGACATTCATCGGTGTTGTGCCAGGGGATTTTGTGGAAATCACACCATTTTCCGGTATCCTTCTTTGTCTTCCCTTGGCCCTTCTTTTCCTGTGGCTTAGATTGGTTTTCAGGAAGCTGTTTGTTAGGGTCGTATTTATCATGCTTTGGATGTTGTGGATCTGTAGACCCAAAATCCCATTTGTTCTGGTGCTTAAATTTTTGCTCGATTTAAACAGCATATCGATAAGCAACACTGAGTGATGAGATGTCCAAAAAATCCATTTCAGTTTGGATGTATCTATGTAGAGCCCCACGATGTTTCAAAACCAAATGTCGTTCAGAGTCTTTGATACCCGGCTTGGTGCGCAAGGTATGGAAGGTATTGGTGAACTCTGAAACTACTTGGCCCCTCTCTTCCCACAGTGTGGTCCATCTCATGTACTGGTCCTCATAGTTGCCAATAGGTTAATACTGTTCATTTACCGCATCCACAAAAAAATCCCAAGTGGGCTCGGGCCCATATATTCCAGACTCCTCTGTGGAACTTTGCTCCCAGTAAGTTTCCCACCAATGGTTGACATGAGGGAGAGCTTTAAGGAGTGCAAAGGTGATCTTTTCTTTGTCGGAAAAATTGTGAACAGAGAAATAACCTTCTAACAGAGTTAACCATTTTTCTAGGGCTTCTGCATCTATTTGTCCTTCAAATACAGGAATATCAAAATTAACTTGTACCTTGAAAGGTGAGGTACCTCCAAAGTGGTCTCTTGATGAAGATGTGCATGCTGCTATCAGCAGGCGTTGAAGGATGTGGGAAAAATTCTTCATCATTTCGTCCCTCGGTCACGTGAGAGCTTGCTCAAACAACAGATTGATAGGATCGTCTGCTCCGTCGTTTTTCTTTTCTTCCACCATTAAGGGTTTCTTGGGTGTGTGAGAGAATTGTATTCAAGAGAGACAAACTCGAGACCCAACTTGCTATACTCAGACCTCGTCGGGGTCATGCACTAAAAAAACGATCAAGAGCAACCTGCTCTGATACCACTGATCCAGATTATTTTTGGCACGAAATGAGAGCGGAGATATAATAAAGAAATGCACATAGATATTTTATATATTCAATAATATAACAGAAATGTATCAGAGATACAACCATAAACACAGATATACAGTAATACACGATTTCTATTAATGAAAGAAATGTACAGAGACTGCAAAAATACAAAGTGAAAGATTCATTAGAATAATGGCAGCTTATCTTTGAGAAGAGATGTGAGGGCTACTCACATTCGTAAGAAGATGATTACAATGAGGCTCTGAAGGCATTTTTACAATAAACAGGAATGCCAAAAATCCTAGACATCCAAAAACCTAACCCTAGGAGATGAAGCGCCAAAATTCATGTGGGCCCCGTTTGGGTGAGTTAGTACATTAACTTCCTGGGGTCGTAACTTTTGCATACGATCTCTGTTTTAGGCGTATGATAGCCTGTTGGAAAGGTATAGTCAAGGAGATTCATTTTGGGGCCTCAATAATGTTGCAGGTAATCATTAAGAAGATCGATCCTGGAAAACCTTCATTTAGGCCCTCAAAATGGCCCTGGAAGTTAAAACTGCTAAAAATAGTAAATTGCCAAAATTGCTAGAAAATTGTTTTGAGCCAGTTGGAAAAGGTGGGTGGCCACCGATATCCACCTGGATCAATCTATGATCCTATCAGAAAGTACTTGGAGTGGCATTTCCTTCATATCTTGGAGCCACCCAACTTTATCTCAACTTCAGCCTTTGGAGAGAAGCATAATGATGTAATCGTTTTGCTGTCACGGTTGCACTATCTGTTATTGATCACTGACAGAGTAAAAGAGATTCCAGTCAGGAAGTTACTTGAATGGCTATGGTGGAAATTTGTTTTCACCTAGCACCATGTAAAAATCAATTAGCCTAGGAATGTACATAAATAAGCTCCTCCTGGAGCCCATGTATTTTTCTTTCGTTTTTAGGATAGTGTGCTTGTCAGCCCAATGCATAAGGTGAATGGAACTTCTTTTTATTGGCAGCTCGCAGGGAGCATGCCATCCCCTGTGGAGCCAAATGTTATCACATATAGTCGTCAAGGGCCGCAGGTCGCAGCCATGAGCACAAAGCAACACTTAGAGCGGTCTAATATGGACTCAAATCAAGTGAGCAAGCAATTTTAGCTTTCAACGGTGGAGATCCATCAGGCGAATCGATCGACGGCATGCATTCTTTCGGAAGGTTAAAAGTTGCGCAAAGTTTAACGCCAGAGCAAAGACCCGAAATCAAGGTCGAGCAAAGATGACCCTGAGTCCCGAAACGCGAATTCCCGATTCACGAAGAAGAGATCTAGACCATCGGATCGCAGAAGGCCGTGGACCATTGATCTGACACTGGCAAAGTCGGAGAATCGGGAGTCGGGAGTGTCTCACATCAAAGCACCCAAAACACGAAGTCGCAAAACACCCATACAGTAAGCCCAAAGTCACAGCCCGAGTTCATATGGAAAGAGGGTCCATAAAGAAAGGTGAGCGCTTGTCACGTGAAGCTGGTAGCTCGGGGTTCCAAGGAAGAAATCAGAGTTGTCGGATGCAAAGCAGATCCAGTCGTCACTCTGAGTCAGGTGATTTCATCAAAGTGGGCATTGAGAAGTATGTGATCTAGTGTTGTGAAAATAACTGAAGGGCGAAATCCCAAAGCGCCTTTGGAGCTAAGCCCAGGGTCATAGCCCGAGATCACGTTAAAGGCGTGCTTAGAAAAGTCTGGCACCAAAAGCTTTGGGAGCGCAAAGGAAAGGGTTCAAATTTCACGAGATCTTCATCAAGGGATGAAAAACGCCCGTATTGGTCACAGAAGACGATCTGCATGGCCTCGAGGCGTCGAGATTGACTCGAAGAAGTCGTGGGCACCACCTAGAACATTCATGGGTGTCAGGCTTCGCCCCAATCCCGATGAAAGTAGTTAATGGAGGGGTGGTGGTTGAAGCCTCGTCTCAATCCATAAATGGAAGGCATGGAGGATCCGGTCATAGAAACAAGGTTGCTAGCCCGTGGTACCCCTGCGAGTCGGTTTTTCTGTAGAGCCCATACCGATCTGAGCTCGCGTCTGACAGAAGAATGCATGCATAGTCTGACAGAAGAAGATGCAAACGACAAGCCTTGAATGCAGTGGCCAAATCGTGCCCTGGTGGTTGTGGACAGTTTTGAGTATAAGTAGGTAGTTTTGATATTTTGTTAAGGTCATCAACTGGTTGAGAAGAGCTCCCCATTTTTGTAATGTTTTGATGCCAAAACTGTTCTCTGGTTATGTATCATATCTGAGACTTCCAGATTAATAGAAGTCAACCTTTTTTCATCTCTTTGTAAAAATTGTGCTAAAACACTCGGGCATGGAGGATCCAGTCGAGGGTTGTTATGTTGTTGTAATGTAGGTTTGATTACAGCGATATCGTGACCAGTTTTAGTTAGCTTCCTTGTGATCTTTTCCCTTCTTACAGTGAATGGCTTAGGCATGGAGGATCCAGTCGAGTTATTGTAGTTGCATGGTTATGTAGGTTTGATCATTGTGTTGTTGTGACTATGTTGTTTGGACATATTTCAGTCTCTAAAGCTTGAGCTTAAGAGTGATCTTGAGTCTGAGTTTTTCTACTGATCAGGGGATCAAATTTTGCTCAAAATTTCAAAGTGCTCGGAATGCGACGAAACCAGTGCCATTGCGTCTGTCTAGTCTTCTTGATTCTGGCGGTATATTTACTTTGTCAAACGGGCTCCGTATGGAGAAGATATCGCGTTATGTTCGTCAAGTCAAACAGGCAAAAATTTTGGTGTTGACTGTACAGTCTGACGTGGCAGGACCGTATAGACCGTACGGATGACGTGGCAACATTTGGTTGGTTGACAGTTGTTGAATCAGGAAGTGACACGTGTCCTTTGTTGGCAAATGGTATGAGAACACGTGGCCCAATCTGTGGGTGCCACGTGTCACTCGTTGTTTGGATAGTGGTTATTATTGTTGTTTGTAAAATGTATGGAGTCTGTGGGGTTCGACCCCCGGACCTCCCCACCGCACAAACACTTATACAAACTCCGATAACCAATCGGGCTACCGCTCATACCTTGATATATATATGTTTTGGGTTATATTTAAAGCTGCTTGTTGGTATAGTTGGGGTCGCGACCGGGCCGGGCCTAGCCCAGCCCTTGGTCGTCTGCTTTTCATATATATGTGACCACGGGTATATACATTGGCGCACACACATTTTGTAATATGGTTTCAACGGTTGTAATATGGTTCCAACAGTTGTAATATGGTTCCAACGGTTATATGAACGGAGCCCCATTTATTTTAGCACGCGGTTCTATGACCCATACGCCCAGGTGCCTAGGCGGTTAGGGGCTGGCGCGCCCTTAACCGTCCTACGGTTTGCACCATTGGTGCGGTTGCGCCCGGTGCTGGGTTTTCATGCTTTAAATTGCGTGTGAGCCAGGTTCAAAGAAGAAAGGTTGCATTTTGTAGATGCAGAGACAGCAAGCTTGAAGAGGGAGACTTCCAGGAGGCCTAACTTCTTCGTTTTTCGACCGATTGAGGTGCCAAAAGAAACCAGACAGGGGTTTTGGGACGCTCTGAAGCCATTGGAGCAGTCGGTTTGTCAATTTGAGCATTGTAAGACATGTTTTTGAGCACTTTTAGCAATTAATAATAATGATCCATTGGAAGCTGGACCAGGAGATGTAGCCCAAGAGAGGGGTGAACTCCTTTATCAAATTGTTGTGTTTATGTGCTTATGTTCAATGATTATGTTGTTGTCTATGTGTATTTTTTATAAGTAATCCTTTAATCTATGTGTTGCAAACTGATCCATTTGCTTTAAACACATAACATTTACATTGCAAATAATTCTCAAGTTTTTCAAGTCTTCTTCAATTTTAGATCAAGTTGGTATCAGAGCACTGGTTTTTGAAGACTTGATTGTTTGCAAGTTTTGTTTATGATGCTCACAAGGTTGAAACTAACAAGAGGAGAAGGTCAACTTGTGGATCCAATTTCTCATCCGACAAGGAGGAAGCATATTCATTCACCGCAAGTTTCAGAGAGACATTCACCAAGCATGGCTCATGCAGAAAGTCATGAACGTGTTCCTGCCAAAGATGAAGATCTCATAAAAGATGTCATGGAGATGAGAGAGATGATGAAGATCTTGATGGAAAGGAACATATTGTCGCAGGGTGAAGGCTCCAACCCTTCAATGCATAAGGGAGGTGGTGGTGACAAAACTCCAGATGGAAATGGAGGGAATGGTGCTTCTCCACCACCCTCTCCTCCATCATCATCTTCTTCTTCTTCTTCTATCAGTTCAAGACCTCTTCCGAATTCTTCAAAGGGGCATGGTAAAACTTCTTCGCAAATTCCTTCATTAAAGCTTGATATAAAATTTGAATTGCCAATATACAATGGAGAAGTGAATGTTGAAAAGTTAGATAATTGGATACGTCAAATTGAAGTATATTGTAGAATACAAAATATTCAAGATGATGAAACCAAAATTCAGCTTGCTTCATTAAGATTAGATGGTTCAGCACTTATTTGGTGGGAATCTAAGACTCGGGAGGAAATGAAAAGGCATGGAAAAATTTTGTTTTCTTGGAATGATTTTATTATCGCAATTAAAAAACAATTTTATCCATTGGCATATAAACAAAAGGCAACTATGGAATGGCAGAATTTTAGACAAGCTAAAGGACAGAATGTACAAAGTTTTACTCAGGAATTTAGGAGAAGAGCTTTGGTTTTGGGAGT
>ML778153.1:1403355-1477207 GCA_009831015.1 Picea engelmannii
TCACAATATTATTTACATTCATCGACCTTTTTCACAAGGTCCATTCACATCACGCATTCACATTCTTGAGTTTGCCATAGTACTTGGCCAGTATAGTTATTTTTACAAACTAGGGGAAACAGGTTGTTACAATCGGCCACAATGTTCTTCTTCCCCTTGACATACTCTATGTCAAAGTCGAATGCTTATACCTTCGTCACCCATTTCTGTTGGCACTCACTGAGGTCCTTCTGCTCAAGGAAATACTTCAAACTGTTGTGATCAGTCTTGACCATGAATTTTCTGCCCACTAAATATTGTCTGAACTTGGTCAAGGCATGCATGTTTTCCAACATTTCTTTGTCATAAATGGAGTACAACCTCTCAGGTTGACTAAGCTTCTAGCTCTCGAATACAATGGGGTGTTCTCCCTGCATCAAAACTGCACCGATCCCTTCGTCGGATGCGTCACACTCTAGTACAAATGGCAAGATGAAGTCTAGTAGTGCCAACACTAGACAAGTTCCCATGACTTCCTTCATGTGATCAAAGGCTTCCTGTGATTTCTCGGTCCATATGAAGGCCCCATGCTTGGTAAGATCTATCAGTAGTGCTCCAAGATAAGAAAAACCCTGGACGAACCGCCTGTAACAGCTGCACAGACCAAAGAATCTCCTCAATTCTATCATGTTCTTGGGCGTTGGCCAATCCAGAATGGCCCTGATCTTTTCTTGGTGCACCTATACCCCCTCCATGACCGGCCATAGATCAAGATGTCATTGAAGAAAACCAAGACTGATTTCCTTAACTGGTCCCTGAATATATGGTTCATGCAAGACTAGAATGTAGCGGGTGCATTGGTTAACCCAAATGGTATAGCCAGGAATTCGAAGTGTCCAAAATGACATCGAAATGTCATCTTCTCTATGTCCTACTCTCAGATGTTGATCTAATGATATCCGGAGTGTAGATCAATTTTTTAGGAGAAAACTGCCCCATGCTGTTCATCCATCAACTTGTCAATGTGTGGGATAGGGTACTGGTTCTTGATGGTTTTCTTGTTCAAGGCTCGGTAATCAATGCACATCCTCATGGTGCCATCCTTCTTCAGAACTAAAACAACTAAAGAAGCAAATGGGCTGTTGCTCGGTCTGATGTGTCCCATCGCCAGCAATTCCTTGATTGCTTTCTCTATATCATCCTTGAGCCTCCTAGGATGACAATAGGGGGGGGTGATCATAGGTTTGGCCCCCTCCTCCAAATCAATGGTGTGCTCAAACCCCCTGTCAGGTGGTCTCCCTGGTGGAATTGCCTCAAAGACCTACTGATGTCATCCCAATAGATTCTTGATCTCTATATGGTATTGTTGTCGACCTTCTGAATCCTTCTGAGTAGTGATCAAGCATTATGCAGCATATGCTACCTCCCCATGTCTAAATATTCTCTCCATCCTCTAGGCTGAAACTATCATGGGTGCTCTTGTCGACATACCTCTTAGAACAACCTTCTTCCCATCCTGATCTTTGAATCCCATTTCCAAGGTTTGGTAGTTGGTAGTGATTTTTCCCAAGGTAATCATCCACTAAACTCCCAACACCACATCTGTGTCTGATAGGTCAACCACATAAAATGTGTCTCTCACTGTGTTGTTGCCTAGCTTCATCTCTAAGTTTGGAACTCTATCTAGACACTCCACTGTGTGGCCATCTGCTACCGCAACATGAAACCCCTCAAACTCCTCTATCTGAAGTGCCCATCTCGATACTAGTGAAGCGTCAATGAAGTTGTGGGTGGCCCCACCATCTATCAGGGCAATTGCCCATTGCCCCTGGATAATCCCTCTGATATGGAGGGTATCATACCTGGGAACACTAGAATGGGTCGTTGTTACCCATGATTTTGGTCATCTTGATGGTGTATTGATGATGGTGTACTCAAGCTCCTAATAAGAACTTTCTCCTGAGAAAAGTGACATTCATCTCTTCCCAGAAAACATATTTTTGAAGAGAGTTCGTAAGTTGCTTATAGCCTAGGGTGCGAGAATGGCCAATTCTCACAGGCTGCCTTCAGCTAGGGTGCGAATTTCTCGCACTGTGTTATATATCTAGGGTGCGAACTTGTTCTCAAAGCTTGGAAAAAGATGAGGTCTCGATGGTTCTAGAAGGGAATCTTCTAGAGAATGGGTTGGCATTCGAATGGTTATCATTTTACTGGTTTCCCTGATTTCGTGGGATCATTCTCATCCATGTAACCATCTCATCCTCTCCTATATATTGATGGGAATCTTATGGAAAAGGTTAAGCAAGATTAATTGGAGAATTGGTGAAGGAATTGTGTGAAGGACCTAGCTTGAATAAGAGCTTGGAGACTCTAGCAAGTCTATCAAGAGGATTTGGATCTTCTTCATGCTAGGATCGAGCAAGTGTGTGTGTTGGAACCAAGAGTCACCGAAAGGAAGCTTGCGACATCAAGGTGATCAGGTTGTATCTTCTACTTTCAATTAATATGATACAGCAACATGTCCTTTTCCCACAAAGTCATTCTTACTTTATTGTGTAATTCCTTGATCATACACATAAGTTGACGATTGAATATATTTTGCTATCTTCACTTTGGTCGGTTTGTGTTGTCTTGGTCTTGACCTCACGAGAGCACCAGAGCGAAGTGGGAGCAACAAAGACCCTAGGAAGTGATACAAAGGTATGTCACTTGTTCCTCTTTGCTAGATAATTCAATGGTCATAACTTAGGGAAAGAGTCATGTCCTATCCTGTTTTGTTCTAGATCCAGGTGGATCTAGGGAGATCTGTTAGTGTTCGCACCTACCGATTAGTCCGATAACAAAATTGGCGACTCCAGTGGGGATGCAACCCGATTTCTTTGTGGTTTTTGGTGTTTTTCCTTGGCCATTTTCTCTTGCCTTACCTTTCTCCATTTCTATCAATCTTTGAGTCTTCAGGACACCCTGATAGACCCTCTGGGTCCAGAAGTCCCTTCAATTTTTTTGTCATTTTCCAAAAATTTGCCTAGTTTCAGGCATTCTCGCACTGAACCCCACAGTGGCCTCCGAGAATACTTTTAGTTCGCACTCTGCTTTTAAGTTCAGTGCGAGATTCTCACTCAAAGCTAGCCTGTGAGAATAACCCATTCTCGCACTGTGTAACATTGATAGCCTGCGAACCCTCTTTTCAACATTTTGGATTTAAGATTTTTGCATGTTCAGCTGCCCAGATCAGTATAGGTGTCTGAAAAGAACTTCTTGGACCATTGGTTGATGTTTTATTGTCTTCGGATTTTGTGCACGATCAGTCTTCGGAAATCAAAGGCTCTTCTTGTCTATCTTTTTCTCGACTCTCATCTCTTGACTTTTCTTGGCAAAAGATATACTCTCTGATTTTGGAATCTGAGTGCTTGTTTGGTTAAGAACCAGTGATCGGTTGAAAGTTGGGATTCTTTGTCTTTATCATTTGCTCATTATTTGGAAGATTACTTTTCTCATGCAATTGAAAAGACTAGTTTTGTCTGCTTGTCATTTTTGTTTCCATTGAAAGATTGGTTTGGGTTTTTGTTTATTGCTTGTCCATTAGTTTTTGGTTTTCCTCACTTTCACCATCATGGTGTAGCTCCTTTTTGAAAACTAGAAAACATTTTTTCTTTCAAAAGAATTTTTTTCTTTGAAAATATTGAAAATCAATTGTTAAAATTATTGAAAAAGAACCAATAGAGAATTGCCATTATTGCGTGATTTGTTGAGATTGCATTTCAAAGGAAATTGTGTGTCGTAGTTCAAGATTGTTCAGGAAAACTTCTCTTTCCCTCTCATACATAGGATTCATAGAACGAAAATTGATATACTTCATTCCTATCTACGCATTGTTTGGTCAGAGTCTCTCAAAACATCAGTTTCATCTCTGTTTCCTTTGAGTAACAACCACCATTAATAACATTGCGCAAATTTTAAAATTTAACTAGTAACTCTTTTCTAGGGCTCTATTACACCAACATTTAGCTAGCTGGTGCTTTGGAATAGGTAGAGAGATACACTCTCCAAAGCATGAAACACACAATAGCATCTTGTGTTAAGGAGTGTCAAATTCCATTTACAACATTTTGTCCTGGGAAGCCCTTCTCACACAAGGGTCAAACCCGAGGTCGCATTGATATTGACAAAGTTACTCAACCTGCTTTGTTGATATCGGTGTAGATATTGCAGGTATTATGGGGGTCACTTGGAGGTATACCCACAATGATGAGTGGAAGCCTCTTGAATTGATTTCGGGCTAGATACCCTGCCCTTGCGTGTGGATCGGACTATCGACTGTCCCCCCAGGCTTTATCATTATCGGTGGTAATCTTAGTGGCCTATCTTCTTAGGGTCCTACACAAGGTGACTGTGAAGGGGCAAGTCTTCACGGTACCTGGAATCGACGTTGGCCAAACTCACTCAGGCTCCTTGGAGGGTATACCCACGATTATGTGTGGGAGCTTGCACCAGGGCGTAAGTCCGTTAAGCAGGTCGTCAGCGTAACTTTTCCACCCTAGCCCAGCCCCTTCTCGTCTTGTTGTTGCGACATTGGATTTTATCACCAACTAGTGACTTCGAAATTAGAGGGTTTTGTTTGCTTGGTATTGTTTCCTAGATTTTATTTACTAGTGTGTGCTATTTGTTCACCCAAGTTGACCATAGGACTTTCTTCGTAAGTTTGTAACTCGTTCACAATAGATCCTCCATGTCATTCACGTAGAATGCAGGGTTTATCTCCAGAGCATCTGGAAGGTTCTCAACCCCTGCCTACAAGCTCAGCTAAGGGCTCTCCTCAGCAGAGTGAAGTCCAAGACGTTATCACTCCACAACTGGAAGTGGAAAGAACCGACTCTCTAGAATGTTTCCGAATTACCAATACTCGAGAGGACTTTCGACTTCACCCCGATTCTGAGAGACAGATTATGCAAGTGAATTCTTCCAGAGACTTAGTTGTTGTGTCTTCTGGATCACCGATTGGACCCTTTCCAGGAATAGAGGGCCAAGATCCTTTTTGGTCTACGGGTGTTTTTAGACGAGACCTTTTTGGTGCAGGATCATGCGTTGAAATCGTCGTCTCACCTGTGTTCCCCGAAACCTCTAACCCATACATAGTACCGTTTACTACTGCCTATTATTTTCATGGTACGGACGCTCCGCGATCTGACCACATCTTGACCGTCCCGATAGAAATGGTCCATTACACAGACACTACGAGTATTCACATCGGGCTTACAGCGGCTAGTCAAGCCACCATCGGCACACCGCTCTCACCCAGTGTCACCCCGACACTTCCACCTGGATACCGTGCGTTGAATGCTTCCATTCCCACTCCTATGCAAACCCCATCCAGAACTCCTAGTGGTCCCTCTTCTTCTGGGCACTCTCCTCCCGGTTTTATTCCGACACTTCCTCAACCCCCTTTTGGAGGACCTTTCTCTTCCTCCTCCGGCAGCTCTAATCCTAGTGGCACTATCCTGTCATTCACACCAAATTACCAGATTCCTGTTGGTGGACAATTTCACCAAGGAGGTTTGACTCAATCCCCCCTTGGTGAGAAAATTCCTATTAGAACGCAAATCCCAATTGGAACACAACCCTCGATTGGAACACTGCCCCCAATTGGAACACAACCCCCGATTGGAGGACAACCCCCACCGACCCCACCTTATGGACAAAACATACCTCCATCCTTGGCCCAATATTGGAATCATCTAATACAACATACTCCTCAATCGACTGGGGGGCAACAGCTTCCAGCTGCATCCGTTACACCCCCTAGTATAGGCCAACCATATCCAGGTACGTCCAATCCTATTTGGGGCTCGAATGCTTAAACTCACATCCCTATTCAAGGATACAATCCCATGAGCTACTTTCCTCTACAACCACCACCGAATCTGTCGGGGTCTTCACATTATATGCAGACTTCTTATGGTCCTACTGGTTTGTCGACGGGGCTTCCTCCCCAAAGCCACCAGTACCCGCATGTGAATCGACAGTTACCCTTCTTGGCCACTTTGGATCTCCCGGACTTGTCAAGGATTTTAAATGATCCAATTTGTCACTCTCCCCAATGGCCCGCTATACCAGCCAAGCTACCATCAGACATCCCTAAATTCAACAGCAAAGCGGGAGAGGACCCGAACAATCACGTCATGACTTTTCACCTCTGGTGCTCATCCAACTCGTTGATGGATGACTCTATTCATTTAAGTCTTTTTCAAAGGAACCTCACAGGTTCTGCTGTGAAGTGGTATATAGAATTACCACGAGGTTTCTTCGTCGACTTCAACACCCTAGCTATGGCCTTCCTCACCCACTACCAGTTATCGATCCGTTATGAAACGGGGACCGAGATTTTGAGTTCTTTCAAACAAACTAAGGCCACTCATATATCCGATCACATTCATGAATGGCGAAGGAGACGACGTCTCATCAAACTCGAACTTCCCGATCAGTTGCTGGTAGAGTGGTTCACGAAATCATTTGTGAATGATATAGCACGTGACATCGCCATGGGTGGAGTTGTCACAGAAGAACATGCCATAAGTTGTGCTTAATATCTTGACCTCATTTACTCACAAACGAGCACTCTTTATGACTTTCCCCTTGACCCACCTCGTCCTTTCACTTCCGCCACTTCGACTACTCCAGCTGCCTCTCATGCAGCTGACGGTGTGATTGGCACTTTCCATGCCCAACCACATTCTGCCTCAAGCACCAACCCCAAACTTGCTTCTTCTAATGTTCAAAATGCTCTGTCTCCTACCCCTCCCACCGATAAGACCTCTGAGGTAAATGCAGTTCAATCTACCCCAGCCGGTAAAAATAAATCCAAAAAAGGAAAGGGTAAGAATAAGGAGGACAAAAATACTTTACAAGCAAAGAAAACCAAAACTTTGCCTGTTGACGATAGAGATAAGCACAAACCTCGATACCCTTGTCTTATATGTGGTGATGATCACTACATGAAGGATTGTCCATGACGCGTCGAGGTCACTAAGTTCCTTCAAGGAGCCCCGAAACCACCTACTCCGGTCGTTTTGTCCCAACCCTTCCCCTCTCAACAACAGGCCCAATTGGTCATTCATGACCAACCTTTCCCGTCTACTACGTCCTATGTATTGATGTGTACTGGTGATTCGAAGAAGAATGACATTGCACTCACCACTCGAGCCAAAGATTATTCTCCCTCTAAAGACAAGGTTGATAACCCACCTCTTTCATTGGTACAACACTCTCCTGCGACTCCACCTACCAATGGTCCTCTTCATATCGAATGACCGAGCCTTGACACAGTTCTTCGACCCCCCCCAAAGGGCGTTGTTCGGAAATCGACTTTCAATCCTCATGCTCGTGCTACCCAGAACTACAGCATTGTTGAAGATCTAGCCCAATCACCTTCTACGATGTCAGCCCTCGAAGTCCTTCAAAGTTGTCCCACACAACGAAAGGCACTGTTGAAAGCTATTGATGGAAACGACCCGACGGACACAAATTTAATAATTTTTGACTTGTGTTAGTAACATTTCTTGTCTGGGGCACAAGATCATTCGGGTCAGCGAGTTGCACAAGAAGCACCTGAGCGCGACACGGAAAAATCTTATTTTTCAGGTCTCCTGGTAAGTAAGCGGGCGAAATTATGTTGTCGACGGTTGAGATCCTTTCATGAGAGAAGATCGGCGGTCACCGGGAAATCGCGGTTAGTGGAGTTACGCCCAAATTAGCGCAATAGACGGCACCCATGTTATGTGCAGGGAAGGATAGCAGTCGTCCACCTAGAGGACGCGTGGCGCAAGATCTAGTCGCATCGGCGTTTCGGCATTCGAGAGTTCGAGGGGTGAGAGTTTCATGGTGTTCTACATCTCGAAACCCCGAACCCCGAAAGTGCTGAAATCACCCAGAGGCAGGCCCGCCGTATCGCGAAGCAGCCTCAGCCATTCATCCACAGGAGACACCTGGCACACATGATTAGGCTCCTCGCCTTATCGCCCATCGTGATTTCAAAGCGCAAAGAGTAGCTCCGTCATATTCCTGATGCACGAAGTGTCGGGAGCGTCCAAGACACGGGCCCACAATATCACCGAGTGAGTTTCAGGACCGTCAGATCTCAAAGGGACGCGTGGCACCAAAGGAGCCATCTCGACGTTTCGCTCATCGTGATTTCAAAAACCAGGGATTAGTTCCTTCCCATTCGCGAATGTCGAAAGCGCCTTGGGGACAAGCACATGGTCATAGCCCGTGGTCACTTGGGGAAAGAAAGGAGCCAAAGGTGTCAGGGCTAGTCGCCGAAAGGATCATCGTGATCTCCATGTGCCTTTTGATGCGATCTCGATCCTGGTTGTCGCTTGGAGTAAATGAAGGCAAGAATGGGTGGTTGAAACCTCCTTTCATTCATTGAGTGTGGGGAATGGAGGGTCTGGCAAGCGGTCTGCTCGAAGAGGTCTTGTGTATCGACTTTTTCAAAGAAACCATGCCGAAGTCCTCAGCTAGACAGAGAAGTCTGCACACGCTAGCCCAGCACTTAATGGCTCAGCTACCCTCCCCTTACAGGAGTCATGCACAGTTAAGGTGGCGTCTGACAGGGATTATCTGTCTGAATTCGGTTGAAGGGACACCATGCCCTGAATGGATGAACAAGCCTCTGTTAGGTGAATTTTCCTGAGTATATAGACTCAGTCTTTGTATTTTGTAATCTATCGATGGTTGAGCAAGGCTCCCGATTGTAAAGTTTTGATGAAGCGTTGGTCGCTCTGGTTTATGTATATGGAATTTGAGATTTCTTACTTTATGGATGTCATCTTCCTTCCATCTCTTTGTTTACCATGTTAGAACAGCTCGGAATTGGAGGATCCAGTCGAGTTGTAGCTGTTATAGGATGATGTAGGTTGGATCACTATAACAATTACCTTGTTTCTAATCGATTCTTGTGATTTTCTTATCACTAAACGACTTGCAATTGAAGGATTCAGTCAACTCACCCCTCAGTTTCTTGAAGCTCTAGACCAAGAGGATCTTGGCTTTTGAGTTTTTCATCCTCAAGCTTCTGAAGGCCTGTTTCCCGAGGTAGTCTTGCTCACCCTTCTCTCAAGTCTTCCATCTAACACCCTTTAATCCATTTACTGACAGAAGTTGGATCAAGACCTCCCTTGTTTTCTACATGCCAGGCCCAGTTTCCTGAGTTAAAGCTATATCATCTTGAGCCTTTATCCATTTGATCACCCCATTTATTAAACCGTGACATAAAAACTGATGGGCGTTGGGCTCTGCTCCTACAAGCAATCCAGGAGTGACTTCTGACGCTAACATTTATGGCGTTGTTGCCGGGGGCGAAGTTGAAAATTTTCCCCGGGATTGAACGACATTGAACCTCTGATTCCGAAGGTGCATCGGGTATCAAAGCCTTTGAAGATTGCTACTATGCACCTGGTGACTCCATTGTGATGACTCCACTGGGGAGAACCTGCTCTATTAATTGTGGCTTTCAGAGGCAGACACACGCGGTCTCATCCATAGCTGCCTCTAGCTACACCTGAAACTGATCCGGAGGTGGTTCTCAGAAAAGGAAAGAACTCTGAAGAAGAAGCTTCCATCGCCGAACCAGGTAATCTGCCATCTCCTTCTGTAGGAACTCCATTTTCTCCTCCTCAGTTTCTCAATAAGCCTCCTTCAGAGGTTTCCCGTTTCCTGAACTTCGAGAGTGTTCCTGTTGAGTTTTCCCCTCCTGGTCTAGGATTGGAGGGATAAACCCTTGTCACTCCCTTCTCCTCCGAAGTTGTACCCTAGTGTAGGCCCAGGACCGCAAAATATTTCCCCACGCCTAGTTTTACTACTCCTGTGCAAAGAGGAGCACCTGCTAACTTGAGCTCGTTAGCCTTCTCCTTAAATCCCCTCTTGTTTCCCACCCCACTTCGGGACTCATTCCTAGTAGCCCCCTTGTGAACTCCTTCTCCTCCGAGTTCTCCTCCACCTAATATTCCTATGGCTGGTGCTAATCCCCCTCTGAATAGAATGGACACCATAGTCACTGCCAGATATGCTCCCTTAGTTCTACCCCATCCTATGAATCCTCTCCCTGCTAGAGATTACTTGAAATACATGCCCAAGTTCACCGGAGAAGGGGATGCAACTGTGGAAGAGCACCTGGCTTCTTTCTACAGTTACGCAGACAACCTCAACATTGAAAATGAAGATGTCTGGATAAGAGTCTTCGTCCAGAGCCTTGATGGAGAGGTGAGGAAATGGTTCAGAGGATTGGCCCCTGGATCTATTGCTGGGATCGAAGCCCTGGATAGTGCTTTCCTAAGGCAGTGGGGCGATAGGAAAGATTTCATGTATTACATGACAGAGTTCAGGTCTTTGAAGAAAATGGATGGAGAGTCTGTCTCTAACTTCTCCAAAAGATTTATTAAGATGTATAATAAAATTCCTGCCGAAATAAAACCCTGAGAAGCCTCGGCCAAAATTTCCTATGCTAGTGCGTTTGGCCCCGATTTCTGTCTTTTGTTGAGAGAAAGAAGAGCCACCTCCTTAGCTCAAATGCAAGATGCGGCCATAGAGGTGGAATCCAGTGTGTTAGCAGCTGACAGACTGAGGAACAAGGCTGACGCAGACAGAAGAAAGGGAAGGTCGGAAACCTCAACTTCTGGATCATCGATGCCCCACCCTCAAGTGGATGAACTGACCAAGATGGTGAAGTCTCTGTCTGCAGAGATGGAGAGAATGAAGGTTGAGGGGAGGCAAGCATACAAGGGTCCTCAAAACACTGAAAACAAAGGAGGTTTCAGGAGGCCAAACAATTTTACTCCCTCGAATGTGCAAAGAGAGAGGGGGAGAGATAGAGAAGACCAGAAGATTCAGGCCCCTTTTCAAAATAATTTTATAACAGAGGAAGAAGAAGGGAGAACTGATGAGCTTGATCCTGAAATCCATTGCTTTGGAGACACTCCTCCTTTTCCTCATCTCACTCAATCAGCATATGAGGATTCTCTCATGGACAGTCAGTTGAATGAACTAAGCAAAGGAGACAAGGCTAGTGGCAGCCCAGGCAGGTATGACCTGAGGTCTAAGAAAAAGACAGTAGCACCTGATGTTCCCGAGCGCTCCACTAGAACAGAGAAACCTGCTAATGAAGTGGCAGACAGTCACAAAGGTAAGAAGACCCGACCCCTCTCTCCCATAGTCCAGAGTCATGTTCCTGAAATAAGAGAGGTCCCAAAACTTACATCTTCTTTTAATTTCGAGCATGAAATTCAAAAGATCAGGATTTCGGTGCCCCTAACCGAATTAATTAAACATGAAGAGTTCAAGAAACGCTTCTCTGGGCTTTTACAGTCTAAAACCTCATGTTTTCCCACCGACTCCATCAATTTGCAAGATGAAAAGCCTGCAGTTATTCTAGGTCCTATGGTAGAAGACAGGAATGACTCATCCCCTCCCTTCTACACTTCCTTGAACATCCATGACAAGGTACTGCACAGCTGCTTAATGGATTCGAGGGCTTCCCACAACCTTATGCCCAAAACTGTCATGGAAGAGTTAGGACTAGAAGTCACCCGAGCCTACCATGACCTCTATTCCTTTGACTCCAGAAAAGTGCAATGTCTAGGAGTAATAAAAGATCTGGTCGTAACCTTGTTTCAATTGCCCATGAAAATTGTGGTCATGGATATTGTAGTGGCTGATGTTCCCCCCAAGTTTGGTATGTTGTTATCAAGGTCTTGGATAAAAATACTGGGGGGAACTTTGCAGATGGACCTCACATATGCTACTATCCCAGTGTTTGGAGGAGAACATAGAAGGCTATACAGGGAAGCCCAACTGGCCTATATAATCAGTGAAGAAGCCAACCCTACTAATCATCCCATTTTTTCCCTAGACATTGATTTAGGTTCCTACAGCTCACCCATGCTCCCGAGCCCCCTCTTAAGCTCAGAAAGCAGCCCACCACTGCCCATAAGTCTCCTCTCTCCATCACTCCCATCTAGAAAATGTTCTTTGATGGAGCCTCTTCCAGGGAGGGTGCCGGTGCTAGGATATTTTTTGTATCACCTGCTCAGGAAACCATATCTCTGTCATACAAACTAGAATTTGAAGCTACCAACAATGTGGTAGAGTATGAAGCTCTTATTCTGGGATTAAGAGCTGCGAGGGAAATGGGAATTCAAGAGGTAGCAGTGTTCGGTGATGCAGAGTTGGTGGTCCAACAGATCATAAACGCTTATCAGGCTAAGCACCCTCGACTCAGAAGCTACAGAAATGAGGTGTGGGACCTAGTCGACAGTTTCTTCTTGGCATTCAACATTTCTTTTGTCCCAAGAGAGAAGAACACAGTGGTAGATTCCTTGGCTACATCAGCAGGCAATTTCAGAGTACCCTTGCCGCCCAAATTCAAATGTGATGTGGAAGTAAAATACAGGCCCTCCATACCTAACAACGTCAAACATTGGAAGGTTTTCGAGGATGATCTCAAGGTCAAGAAATTCTTGGAGACTGTCGAAGAATTTTCAGAGATGCATATCGACCAAGACTCTGTCTCTGAAGAAGAGCTTGATGGGGGTAATTTTCTGAATAAGATTGCAGAGCGTAACATTGTGCAGCTGCCCAGCAATCATATTCCAAGAGGATTGGTCCTCTAGAAAGGCTTTTTTATAGAAACAATGTGTCATTAAAAGGGGAGACCACGAAGGATGACACTAGTACTATTCATTGCAACATTGGGACCGAGACTGAGCCCAAGTTTGTCAAATTGTCAAGAAGCCTGACAGAGGAGCAGAGGTCTGAATACACTGGAATTTTGAGGGAATTTGCTGACGTGTTTGCCTGGGACCTATGAAGACCTTAAAACATATGACACTTCTGTCATCGATCACAAAATCCCATTAAAAGAGGAGGCAACGCCATTTAGGCAGAAGCTAAGACAGATAAATCCTATGCTGTTGCCTATCATGGAGAGGGAAGTGAAGAAGCTGCTTCAAGCTTAGATCATTGTACCACTGAGGTATTCAGAGTGGGTGGCCAACTTGGTGCCAGTAAGGAAAAAGATTGGAGAGATCTGGCTCTGTGTAGACTTCAGAAACCTGAACAGGAGCTCACAAAAGGATAACTACCCCTTTCCAAAGATGGAACATATACTGCAGAGGGTAACAAGAGCTTCCAGGATGTCCATGATTGATGGTTTCTCTGGCTACAATCAAGTCTCTGTCCTGCCTGAGGACAGGGAAAAGACAACATTTACCACTCCATGGGGCACATTCATGTATGCCAAGATGCCGTTAGGATTAATGAATGCAGGGGCAACATGTCAGCGTGCCATGGACATAGCTTTCATCGGCGAAAAGGATAAATTTGTGGTCATCTATCTGGATGACATCACAGTGTTTTCAAAGTCCGATAAAGAACACTATCTTCATCTCAGGAAGGTTTTCCTGAAATGCATGAGTTTTGGCATTTCATTAAACCCCAAGAAATCTATGTTCGCCATGCAGGAAGGAAAGTTACTAGGCCACATAGTATCAGCGGAAGGAGTCAGGATTGACCCTAGCAGAGTTGAAGCAATACAAGCCTTATCAATTCCGAGGTCCAAGAAGGAGGTCCAATCCTTCCTTGGTAAGATTAATTTTCTGAGAAGGTTTGTGCCTAACTTTGCTGAGGAGGTAAAACTTATAATAGCCATGCTAAGGAAAGGAAATGAAGTGAGGTGGACTTCTGAATCATGAAATTCCTTTGAGCAAATAAAAAAGGCCATGTCTGAAGCCCCCGTGCTTATCAGTCCAGATTACGCAAAGGATTTCCTTATTTTCTCCTTTGCTTCACCCGACACGGCAGCCGTTGTTTTATTACAGATAAATGAGGATGGGCTAGAGCAGCCTGTCGCCTATTTCAGCTGAGCATTAAGGGATGTCGAAGTCAGGTATGACACTATGGAGAAGCAGACCTATGCCCTGGTAAAGGCTCTCAAGGCATTTAGAATCTACGTCCTGTAGTCAAAAATCATTGCCTATGTCCCCTCAACTGCTGTTAAAGACATTCTTATTCAGCCTGACATAGACAAGAGGAGGAGTAAATGGATAGCCAAGATTCTAGAGTTTGACCTGGAAATAAAGCCTACCAAGTTGATCAAAGGTCAAGGTTTAGCCAAGCTATTGGTTGAATCCAATTGCCAAGCTTTGGGGATAAGTTTCATCAATGAATGCTTAGGAATTTAGCAGGGTCGACTGTCTGAAAGAGACCCTAAAAGGGAGCCCCCATTGGCTCGATGTCCTTGGTATAAGGATGTCATATACTTTCTGCGGGAATTGTGGCCTCCAGACAGCCTACAAAGAAACAAAGTGAGAGCTCTAAATCTCAAGGCAGTCAGGTACTACCTTATCGATCAAGTTTTATACTGGAAAGACCCCCTGGGGGTACTTCTAAAATGCATGGATCCTCGAGAAGCCGACAAGATCATGGTCGAGTTTCACAGCGGCCTATGTGGAGGGCACCATTCCTGGAAGACCACAGCCCACAAAATTCTCAGAGCTGGGTACTACTAGCCCACCTTGTTCGCTGATGTCCATAGAAGAGTTAGAGCCTGTATTACATGCCAGAGATTTTCAGGAAAGCAGCAGCTCAAGTCTCTGCCTTTACAGCCTGTAGTCGTTTCGGGACCCTTCCAGCAATGGGGCCTAGATTTTATTGGAGAAATCCACCCTACTTCCAGTGGGCAACACAAATGGATCCTGACTACCACAGACTTCTTTACCGAATGGATTGAAGCTATCCCCACCAGGAGTGCTTCCCACAAGGTAATTATTGGATTCCTGGAAGACCTCATCACAAGATTCGGTTGCCCAAGAAAGATCGTTACAGATAATGCAACCTCATTCAAGGCTAAACCGTTGGTTAAGTTCTGTGAGCAATTCGGAATCAAGCTGATTCACTCCACTCCATACTATCCCCAAGGAAATGGTTTAGCAGAATCCTCCAATAAAAGTCTCATAAGGATCATCAAAAGATTATTGGAGGACAACAAAAAGGCTTGGAATTCAAAGCTGAAATTCGTTCTATGGGTTGATCAGGTGACTACAAGGAGATCTATAGGCATCTCCCCTTTCCAGTTAGTATACGAAGCAAAAGCTGTCTTCCCTTCTCAGCTGGCCATTCCCGTAGCGAAATTCTTCCAGGATTATCAAGAAGAGCCTAATGACATGGTCAAAAGGATTCACCAACTGGTAGAAGTCCAGTAGGCCAGAGAGCAGGTAATGATCAGAATTCAGGACCATCAGCAGAGGATCAAACAAGGTTTTGATAAGAAGGCTAAGAAGGAGCGGTTCCAGATAGGAGACATGGGATGCTCCTAAATAAGATAAGGGAAAGCACGGCAAATTTGAAGCCTTATGGATCGGGCCCTTTGAAATCGGTAAGGTTTTCTCGAATAACACATATCGGCTACAGGATTTGGAGGGAGAAGAATTTTTCAACAGCCCAGTAAATGGGCATTTTCTTAAGAAATGTTTTGTCTGAGCCTTCGGTGGCTCCTTGGTTTGTAAATATTGTCCTTTTCTTTCTTTTTATTTTATTGTTTCGACTTAGTAAATGACTCCATAGCCCAATAGCAAGGCACTGGAACTGCAAAATGAGCCCTTAGAGCATCGCAGGGACGACTCCATCCCCCATGGAGCCTAATGTTCATAACATTTCTTGTCCGGGGCACAAGAGCATTCGGGTCAGCGATTTGCACAAGAAGCGCCCGAGCGTGACACCGGAAAATCTCATTTTTCAGGTCTCCTAGCAAGTAAGTGGGCGAAATTATGTTGTCGACGGTTCAGATCCTTTCATGAGAGCAGATCGGCGGTCAGTGGGAAATCACGGTTAGCGGAGTTACACCCAGATTAGCGCAATAGGCGGCACCCGTATTATGTGCGGGGAAGGATAGCAGTCGTCCACCTAGAGGACGCGTGGCGTAAGATCTAGTCGCGTCGACGTTTCGGCATTCGGGAGTTCAAGGGGTGAGAGTTTCATGGTGTTCTACATCTCGAAACCCCGAACCCCGAAAGCGCCCAGAGGCAAGCCCGCAGTATCACGAAGCAGCCTCAGCCATTCATCCACAGGAGACACCTGGCGCGCGCGATTAGGCTCCTCGCCTTATCGCCCATCGTGATTTCAAAGCGCAAGGAGTAGCTCCGTCATATTCCTGATGCGTGAAATGCCGGGAGCGTCCAGGACCCGGGCCCACAATATCACCGAGTGAGTTTTAGGACCATCAGATCTCAGAGGGACGCATGGCACCAGATGGAGTCGTCTCGGCATTTCGCTCATCGCGATTTCAAAAAGCAGGGATTAGTTCCTTCCCATTCGTGAACGCCGAAAGCACCTTGGGGACAAGCACATGGTCACAGCCCGTGGTCACTTGGGGAAAGAAAGGAGCCAAAGGCATTGGGGCTAGTCGCCGAAAGGATCATCGTGATCTCCATGCGCCTTTTGATGCGATCTCGATCCTGATTGTCGCTTGGAGTAAATGAAGGCAAGAACGGGTGGTTGAAACCTCCTTTCATTCATTAACTGTGGGGAATGGAGGGTCTGGCAAGCGGTCTGCTCGAAGAGGTCCTGTGTATCGACTTTTTCAAAGAAACCATGATGAAGTCCTCAGCTAGACAGAGAAGTCTGCACACGCTAGCCCAACACTTAATGGCTCAGCTACCCTCCCCTTACAGAAGTCATGCGCAGTTAAGGTGGCGTCTGACAAGAATTATTCGTCCAAATTCGGTTGAAGGGACACCACACCCTGGATGGATGAACAGGCCTCTGTTAGGTGAATTTTCCTGAGTATATAGACTCAGTCTTTGTATTTTGTAATCTATCGATGGTTGAGCAAGGCTCCCGATTATAAAGTTTTGATGAAGCGTTGGTCGCTCTGGTTTATGTATATGGCATTTGAGATTTCTTACTTTATGAATGTCAGCTTCCTTCCATCTCTTTGTTTACCATGTTAGAACAGCTCAGAATTGGAGGATCCAGTCGAGTTGTAGTTGTTATGGGATGATGTAGGTTGGATCACTGTAACAGTTACCTTGTTTCTAATCGATTCTTGTGATTTCCTTATCACTGAACGACTTGGAATTGAAGGATTCAGTCAAGTCACCCCTCAGTTTCTTGAAGCTCTAGACCAAGAGGATCTTAGCTTCTGAGTTTTTCATCCTCAAGCTTCTGAAGGCCTGTTGCCCGAGGGAGTCTTGCTCGCCCTTCTCTCAAGTCTTCCATCTACCACCCTTTAATCCATTTACTGACGGAAGTTGGATCAAGACCTCCCTTGTTTTCTACATGCCAGGCCCAGTTTCCTGAGTTAAAGCTATATCATCTTGAGCCTTTATCCATTTGATCACCCCATTTATTAAACTGTGACATAAAAAATGATGGGCGTTGGGCTCTGTTCCTGCAAGCAATCCAGGAGTGACTTCTGACGCTAACAACTTGGAAGATCACATTCCAAGGTTACCCCCTCAACTCACGTTCCAAATCCAAGTGATTGTCTCTAACAAAAACATTTGTCAAACCGTTATCAACGAAGGTGCCTCGACATGTGTCATGCATCTTACCTGCTGGAAAGCCATTGGCTCTCCCTCTTTGACTGAATCCCAGAACACTCTTAAAGCCTTCCATGGCTCCAGTTTTAAGCCCTACGGTGTCCTTCCTTCATTGCCAATTACGCTAGAAGGCAAAACGGTCCAAGTCAAAGTGGAAGTCTTTGACGCTCCTCTCGATTACAATCTTTTGCTTGGCCATAGCTGGATCGATTCCATGCGCACAGTTGTGTCAACTCTTTTTCGTGTTGTACGTTTCCCACATCAAGGGAAGGTAGTCACCGTCAACCAATTAGCCTTCTTTAACTCGGATACCCGTACTGGCAACGTACCGTTCATCGCTAAAACCCCACCAGATTATGAGAACGTCGGTGTAGGCCTTCTCAAAGACTCTTCGTTAATGGGTACTTTCCCCATTCCACCGCCCGATGTTCCACGCTCGTCCATTGCTTCAATCAACATGATCTCCACCTCGATTCACGGAACTCCTGCGTCTCACGACCCATGGATGGTACCTGACCCTCGAGATCATCTTCATTACGACGACGAAATGTCGTTAAGTCCGGTCGAATTCACCTATCAGGCCATTCAATCAGCAACCTCTTCTACCCCCACTCTTGGTGAGTTATCTTCAGATCCTTTCTGTGTCATTTTTCCCACAGACGAGATGATCATGTCTGTCATGGAAGACACCCCTTGGGACGATGGACATCATCGTTCCATCCTCTTCCTGGAGCAACATACCATCGAGAACTACCAATGGATCTCGACCCCGTTGACCATTGTCGTCATCTCAACCGTTCCCGAGTCCACACACGATGTGTTTTCCGAATGGAACTTAAGCAATATCTCACCCACTATTCCCCCCGACATATCCATCAAACCTGGAATTGTCGAAAATGTGCATATCGGAGCTTCATGTTACCCTGACAAAATTGTCACCTACACGTCCCTTTTCAAAGAGTTTCATGACGTCTTCGCCTGGAGCTACAAAGAAATGTCGGGTATCGATCCCGACATTGTGATACATGAGATCAAGACATACCCCGACGCTAAACCCATCTGGAAACGCCTTCGTCCAGTTCACCCACTTAAAGCGGCTGCTATCAAGCTTGAAGTCGAGAAACTTCTCAAAGCCAGCTTTATTTACCCTGTGGCCCTAACTGACTGGGTTTCCAATCTTGTCCTGATTGACAAGAAACAAGGCACAATTCGCGTATGCATTGATTATAGGGATATCAACAAAGCTTGTCCCAAAGACAACTTTCCTACCCCTTCGTCGATCAGATTGTCGATGATTGCACCAAAAGTGAAATCTTCTCTCTGATGGATGATTTCTCCGGATATAATCAAATCAACATTGTTCCCGAGGATCAACATAAGACTGCTTTTATTTGTCCCTGGGGCACTTTTGCCTATCGAAAACTCCCTTTTGGTCTCAAGAACGTTGGCGCAACTTTTCAACGCACTATGTCTTATGCCTTCCATGATATCAAGCACATCGTGCAACCATATCTGGACGATTTACCCGCTCACTCTATGCGCTGAGATGATCATCCAATCCACCTTCGAGCCATTTTCTTCCACTGTTGGTTTTACCGTATACGCTTGAATCCTCACAAGTGTGTTTTCTGCGTGGAATCCGGCCGACTTCTAGGCTTTATTGTTTCGCGTCAAGGGATCAGGGTAGATCCTTTAAAAGTCAAGGCGATCCTTAATATCCCTCCTCCTTCTACAATTCGTCAATTACAAAGTTTGGAGGGGAAAGAAAACTTTCTTCGTCGTTTTATCCCAAATTACGTCAAAATAACTCGTGGATTTACGCGGCTCCTAAAAAAGGGGTCTGAGTTCGCATGGGATACCATCGCAAACAAAGCCTTCGAAGCTTTGAAATTGTCCCTAACACGTGCTCCGCTTCTCTTTCCCCCCGATTACAGCCGCGATTATTTCCTCTACCTTGCAACTTCAGATTACACCATTGGTATGGTTCTCGTCCAAGAGGATGATCCTAACGACGAACATGTTATCTATTACTTGAATCGAAGTCTAAGGCTTACTGAAACCAAGTATTTACATGTCGAAAAACTGGCCTTAACAGTTGTCCAAGCAGTCCAACGCTTTCGGCACTATATCCTCTCTCGCAAGACTATAGTGATTTCTAACTGCAACCCTATGCACCACATTCTCACACGTCCATTGCTAGGGGGGAAATACTCCAAATGGATCATGATACTCTAGGCGTTTGACTTGGAATTCGAACGAGCCAAATCCAGGAAGTCCTTAGTGTTTGTTGAGTTGATATGCAACGTTCCCTATTCTGAAACGGAAAATGTAGCAACTAATTCATTACCTGATGAAACCCTTTTCCTCATTAGCTCTGATGATCTTTGGTATGGTGATATCATCATATATCTCCAAACCCAGACTTTCCGGCCAAATTTTTCTAGTACTGACCGACGTCGCATACAAGCCCGTCAATATATTATCCTCGGGGATACTCTTTATCGTCGGGGGATTGACTCAGTTTTTCGACGCTACCTCACGTTCGACGAAGCCGAGAAAGTCTTAAATGACTGTCATTCTAGAGCCTGTGGTGGTCATATGTCTGGGTATGCTACTGCCCAGAAGATCTTACGAGTAGGGTATTTTTGGCCTTCTTTATTTAACGACTGCATAATCGTCGTCCAAAAATGCCATGCTTGCCAGACCTATAATCATAAGATACGGTCACATCTTGCTCCTCTTCACCCTGTGGTCTCCATTGGTCCCTTTGCGAAATGGGGCATCGATTTCATGACATGTCACCCCCACTCGGTCGGGGAGCATGGATACATTATTGTAGCCGTAGATTATTTTACGAAATGGGCCAAGGCGATGTCGACATTTGATAACACTGGAAAGAACGCAGCATTATTCATTTTTAATCACATCATAGCTCATTTTGGTGTTCCTCAGGCTATTTTCACTGATCATGATAGCCACTTTAGAAACTTCATGATGTCCGAACTCACTGAAAAGTTGGGTCTTTGCCATGAAAACTCGACGCCCTATTACCCACAAGCCAATGGCCAAGTCGAAGCAATTAACAAAGTTCTCATAACTATGCTCCGACAAATGATAGGGATTCACAAAACAAGTTGGCACACAATGTTGTTTTCGTCATTGTGGGCTTACCGGACATTCGTCAAGTCCGCTACTGGGTTTACACCTTTCTGGTTAGTCTATGGTTTGGAAGCCATTCTCCCGATTGAATGCGAGATACCCTCTTTAAAACTAGTTGTTGAACTCCTACCAAACACTTCTGCTGAGGAAGAACGTCTATTGTATCTTATGCGATTAGATGAAACTCGACGTGATGCTACCCTAGTCATAGAAGCTCAAAAAAAACGTGTCAAGGCCCAATACGACAAACATGTCAAGCCTCGCGTTTTCTCTGAAGGAGATCTCGTTCTCCTCTATGAACAAGATCGAGATATGCTAGGAGCTAGAAAATTTGAAGTCATGTGGCGAGGTCCTTATATCGTTAGACGAGTTTTGGAAAAATGGGCTTATGAGTTAGTAGATTACGATGGTATCCCTTTGAGTGAACCTAGAAATGGATTGTACTTGAAGAAGTACTATGCATAAGATCACATGTGCATGAGTACTTGTATTTTTATTGTATCATACTTCTTGTGTGTTATTGTAGCTTGTTTTTGTCATTATCTAGTCTCTGCCCTTATGTGACGTTGTGTTTGATTTCTAGATGTCAGAGTCTTCGCTACCCTACATTGGCTTCGCTGATGGCGCTAGTCGCAGTACTCAGAACCTTGCTTCCGCTGCATGGGCAATTTACGCCCCTACAAACAAACTTGTCTCTTTATGAGGTGTGTGCCTCGGCCGTGCGACCAACAATATTGTAGAGTATAGCGCCATTATCGAATTGTTGATTGATGCTATCTCGCTCGGAATCCGTCATTTGGTTGTGCGACTCAATTAGCAGCTCGTAGTACTACAGTTAAGTAATGTCTATACTATTCGAAGTCCTACTTTGTTACGAGTGTATTTGAGAATTCGCCTCTTGGAACGTTATTTTGCTAATATTGAATATCAGCATATTCCTAGACGTCTAAATACATTAACTAATGCATTAGCTAACTATGTATTAGACAGACATTTGGGTCATTTATAATTCAATCACATCAATTTTCACACAACGCAAGATAAACCGGTAGAAGTCATATGTATATATAACGATCAAAAAAGTTTTTACAAAAAGTTCTGTCCGAGGAACAAAATTTCAAAATCTGAAGCTCATAGCTTCTACAAAGTGACGTCATGGATGGCGTTCACGGTAACACACGACTGCCCGGGCAACCCTACGAAGCAGTCGGCCAATGGACTCTGACACTCCTACTGTATGACACTGATAACATCGTGGAACCTCTCCAAGGGGCATGTCCGAAATGTCTGCTGTCAAACCCTCTAGGTTTTGTTCCACCGCTTCATAATCTTCGGCGTCCCATCGTGGCACTGGATCCACCTCTCCTCGCCGCTGAATAGGACAAGTACCAGGAGGTCGGTAAGGCCCCACATCTGTGTCGTCAAAAAATAATTTTGTATTTAGACCTTGGAAGAACATATAAAAACATTTGCATAGGATACAATTCACAAAAACATTTAAAAAAAAAATGTGTACTTCTTACCAATATCCCCCCACTGAGCGCCCTCGGGCAGGACCAAGTCTGAATCTCCTCAAAATTCCAACTTGGCATAGGCATAATCATCAACCATCAGCATCTGTGGTCGCAACCAGTCGAAGAAGGCATCATTATATTTGATAATTGGTCCAGCTACGTGCCGGGCCATGAGCTAACACCACCTCAGCATTCTTGGATCTGTTGGAGCCGATAAACCCCACTCAACCTGCAGCCTCAGCAAGGGAACCCTCTCAAGAAAGAAGGACACCAACAAAGACCCGTACTCGAATTGCTTCAAGTTGCCTCGCCTACATTTGGTCAACTGCCTCTTCATGCTATGAAGCACTACGTCTGCCTAGTTAAAAACCCAAGGCTCAGTACACTCTATGGCATATTGAAAGTAGCTCTGGAGAGCCATGTGAGGAGCAGCACTTCCAACCATACAAGGAATGGTGAAAAAAATAGTGCAAAGGGTCAAATCACACACTCCCCAAATGGCTACTTTCCCTTTGCTCCTCTCTGCCTCTGGAACACAATGCAAGCAACAATACTCACTCATGGGCAGCCCACCACCTCTGCTACCAGTCAAGCTCACGTGGTACCCATGCCATGAAAGTCCTATCATGAAGTAAATGTCCTCGATATCCAAGGACAATGTATGGACCCCTACATGGAATACTTGCTGGTCGGGATCCCACATATGCACAAGGTACTCTAATAACCTGACTTGGGCCCTCATACCCGGGAGACGAAAGAATTTCACGAGACCACGATCTTGTAAAGTGGAAACGGTGGTTGGATGATTCCCGACAATGGCATAATCTTCTTCATGCTCTCTTTCACGCCATTCCAGAACCATGGTGATAGCCAAATACCTGCATAAGAAGCATAAGAAGAAAATTAGTAACTCTATTCAACACTTAGTATCTTTTTCATTGAGCAAAACTTTGAAAAATTTTCCACTTTGTGGTTCTCGCAGGTGCCTTTGGGGTCACCTACGAGAACGAGGCATTCTCGCAGGTCCCGTGTGGCTGGCCTGCGAGAATGGCTGAGCGCAACTTTAACCCCTAAAACAAACTCAAAACTATGATTTTTGCCAATGAAAATGAAACCATGAAAAGGTAGAGGACAAGGAGCTTACCTCGCTACCAAATATGGTTCGTCGAATGGATGCTCGTAACTCCCGCAATCGACTGCCGAAATTCAAGGGCAAAAGAGGGGTTTTGGACTCAAATATTGGTAAAGTTAAAATGATTATGGTAAAAATAACTTTTGCCCCTTTATATTTACTTTTACCATTTGTTATTGGATTTTATAATTGTTTATTTATTAAAACCTAATGCCTAATACCCTTTTGAGTGCGACTTCTGCAGACGTAACGACCTCGATGTTCATGCACAGGGATGCGGATATTTTTTCTTCTTCATCACATGTTTTGATTGTTTTTATGATTTTTGTACAAAACCTCGAGCTTGGTCTTTGTCCGTTCTCACGCTCGAAAATACATGAGAACGCGATCGAGCACACTTTTATCACTTTTTGGGGCTCAACAAGGTTATACGAAAAAGGAACCCCCTGGAGTCCTCTTTAAGCTCTTTTCAGACTCTCTAAACATGAAAAGATTGCCGAGAGACCTTGCTATTTTCACGCTCATTAAAGTATTTGAAGAAAGCGTCTGTTGGGAGATAATTTATCTCTTTTTCGGTCTCATCAAACTATTTTATGAAAAAGGAACTGAGAGAGTTCTCTTTTAAGTGTTTTTCTAGACTCTATAATCATGAAAAACCTTCGAGTTTTCTATCTTTGGACTCGTTAAACAAACATTGACAGACCCGTAATGGGACCGAACCACTCCTTCCCAGGGTTTGTTTAACATACTCCGAAGGACTTATCCAAAGGATGAGCTTATATCAACAAGCATATGTTATCCTCCTCAAGCTTGTGTAAAAATAAAGAGGTACTCGCCAGAAATGGTGGGGGGGAATTTGGGAAAGGGATGTGTTCTCGTATTCATATTAATTGGCAGTAAGTGTCGCTCTTGAACATGACACCCCCCTATTCATTATTTGAAGCCAGTTTGGGATATCCATTTGTCTCTCATTCGATTTGCTACAAGGTCATACCCTGCGTCGTCTCTGAGTCAATGTTTCCAAATCATTAGTCGTGTCATTCATATATTCAAGAGAAGTTCATCTGAAACCTCTATTGAGTCAGCCATCTGCAGTTGTCGATTCTCTATGTGTCGGCCTTCCCTGTGTCCAGTCCAACTTACATCATACTCGGTTTCACCTTCAAAATCTGTTACTCATTTCGTGTCATTGATGGGGGATACATCAAGGCCCTCCTGTGACGAGTTTTGTTCGGTCGACTCCAATTCATTATCCGGAAACAAGACTTAGAAATTCTTTGGTACCTTGGAACTTGCATGCCTCAATGGCAAGTTTCCTCACTTTCGACAATGGGTTTACATCACTGACCCCTGATCGAAAGATTTCATTGGATGTTTGAACTCAACTCATTCATTCACATTCAGTGGATTGTACTAGTGTACCTTGGGAGTCATTGACATTAATGGTGATTTCCCTCGCACTTGTTAACGGTTTCATCAATGACCGGTAATCAAGTGGTTTCTACCATGTTCGACTTCAACACGTGTAATCACATGGTTAGATTCGTACTTTCGGGCGACGGGATTAAAGACCCTAGATCTCATCTCTTTTGTCCAGGTTGCGTTGGAATATGTATAATTTGCGACACATAGATCCACTTTGTATGTCTTGTGGCTATGTCGTCTCAATTTGAATTTTCTTGCATAGATCCACAGTGTATTCCTGGTGGTTATGCGATATTTTGACGGCATGGATCCACAGTGTATGATTGATGGCCATGAACTATGCTTATAATGTCATTTGTCCGTGATATGAGTATGGGAATGCCTACCATAGAACTAGTATGATATTCTGCAGATGCTTGGTTGTTCGCAGGTTTCCAATTAGGTGCGCTCCTGGTTTCCGGCACACACACACAGTTTACAAAGTATTTCGGCTGTCACTGATTCTGGCCTCATACTTTGGGGGGCATTCTGTTACCCATGATTTTGGTCATCTTGATGGTGTATTGATGATGGTGTACTAAAGCTCCTAATAAGAACTTTCTCTTGAGAAAAGTGACATTCATCTCTTCCCAGAAAACATATTTTTGAAGAGAGTTCGCAAGTTGCTTATAGCCTAGGGTGCGAGAATGGCCAATTCTCACAGGCTGCCTTCAGCTAGGGTGCGAACTTCTCGCACTGTGCTATATATCTAGGGTGTGAACTTGTTCTCAAAGCTTGGAAAAAGATGAGGTCTCGATGGTTCTAGAAGGGAATCTTCTAGAGAATGGGTTGGCATTCGATTGGTTATCATTTTACTGGTTTCCCTGATTTGGTGGGATCATTCTCCTCCAAGTAACCATCTCATCCTCTCCTATATATTGATGGGATTCTCATGGAAAAGGTTAAGCAATATTAATTGGAGAATTGGTGAAGGAATTGTGTGAAGGACCTAGCTTGAACAGGAGCTTGGAGACTCTAGCAAGTCTATCAAGAGGAGTTGGATCTTTTTCATGCTAGGATCGAGCAAGTGTGTGTGTTGGAACCAAGAGTCACCGAAAGGAAGCTTGCGACATCAAGGCGATCAGGTTGTATTTTCTACTTTTGATTAATATGATACAGCGGCATGTCCTTTTCCCATAAAGTCATTCTTACTTTATTGTGTAATTCCTTGATCATACACATAAGTTGACGATTGAATATATTTTGCTATCTTCACTTTGGTTGGTTTTTGTTGTCTTGGTATTGACCTCACGAGAGAACCGGAGCGAAGCGGGAGCAACAAAGACCCTAGGAAGTGATACAAAGGTATGTCACTCGTTCCTCTTTGCTAGCTAATTCAATGGTCATAACTTAGGGAAAGAGTCATGTCATGTCCTATTTTGTTCTAGATCCAGGTGGATCTAGGGAGATTTGTTAGTGTCCGCACCTACTGATTAGTCCAATAACAGTCGCTATGACACCTCCCTTTGCTGGTTTCCTCCTGTTAGCTTGTTCTGGCAGTTGTGGGACTACTGGAGGATGGGCTCCTGCCAGTGTCGGTGGTCTACGGGGAGGCTACTCCTATGATGGTGCTGACTCCTCCTCTGAACTAGTGGATCCACTGCCTTTCTCCTCCTCCTCACTGTCCACGTTGTCTGCTGCTACCTCAATATAATGAATCTCTCCCTTGCCCATGCACCTGTGGGCTGAGACCCAAGGATCTCTGTAGCTGAAGAAAAGTTTTTTCCTCATAAGCTCTCAACTAGTCCCTTCATCCAACTTTTCCTTGCCCTTCCATTCTCTCTGGAATGGCTTCCTGTCTCGATCCCTCTGGGGCACAAATGGTTTGGAGAAAGTTTTATTCTTTGGCACTGAGTCTACCAGATCTCGAGTGTGAAGGATGGCATCCTGCAAAGTGGGAGGCCTATATGCCTTCACCCATCCTTTCAAAGGCTCTGTGAGTCCTTCTGTGAATAGCATGATCAGCCTGGGCTCTGATATATCTATCACTGCCATGGCTACCTATTGAAACTCTGTGATGAACGCCTCTATTGTGCCAGTTTGTCTCAACTGGGCTAGATCCCTGAAGTGTATCTCGGGATCTTTCCTGTCAAACCTGTCCATGAGCCTATCTGTAAACTCCCTATAGGAGATGATGCGACTGTGACCCAATGTCACAAATCCATGGTACCACCACTCGTGTGCCTCACCCTCCAAGTGTAAGGTCACAAAACTGATGGCCTCTGTCTCAGTCATCTGGTTGAGCTTGTAATATGTGTCTAGCTTCTGTACCCAAGCTCTGGCAGTGTATTTGGATGATCCGTCGAAAGAAGGGATGGTGAGTTTCCCAACTTTTCGGATGAAATCGAGGTTATGTCCCTACTGTTGTTGTGATCCTCCCCTCTGCGGCTCTCTGGGGCAGTTTCTGAGTCTGAGTCCACAGTACTCGACTAAGGTCATGTCCTGATGGAAGTCACGACCCAATGCTGCGTACTCCCTCCTATATTCTGCAATGTTGTCAGCATGAGTGGGTGGCCTCTGTGGTATCGGTGGCGGTGCTACTACCGAGGGTGCCCTCTGGAAACTGGGAAACAAGGGTCTGGGAATCCTACTCGCAGAGGTTTATGTGTGAGAGGGTAAATGGGGTCTACTACCTACTCCCGATTTCCCCTATGTTGCATGTGGGACTTGTGTATCTGGGGTGCCCACTCTAGCCAATCTATCAACCACCTGCGCCAAGGACTGAGACATGGTCTATTGACTAGCTAACATATCATTGATAACCTGCATGAAAGCTGCCTCTGGATCTACGGGGGCCTTGCCACTACCCTCTGGTCACTCATATCTGTCTTCTAGATTCCTCTCTGCCTCGCGCCCAACCTCACGCTCTGCCCTTCTCTCTGCTTCTCTGTGTGCCTCTTCCTCTTCCTCTGAGCTAGGAGGAAAAGGGGGGAAATCAGGCCTATGCCTTCTTTCCTGATGCCTGTTGTAAGTGATATATTCGTCACCTACTGGTTCACAGCCCTCTAGGTCTGCTGCTGCACTCATTGTCTTTAGTCACAGGCTGGCAGGACTAAAGCTCTGATACCACTGTAATGTTCCTGACTTGGCTAGTCTAGGAAACGTTGCTAATGTGTGTGTAGGATCAAAGGTTTACAGCATATAAATGATCATACAAATAATAAACGCAACAAAGGACTGCAACATTTGTATTATGATATCTCTGTGGATTACAAAATGGTCGAATGCGGCTTAATAACTGACAATACTCGACTAGATCAACATACAAAGGATCTTAGCTGAAATATAAATAAGCAACTGCAGCTGAATAAAATAACAACACTCAGCTAGATCAAAAGACAAAAGGATCTTAGCCGGAATACAAATGAGCAACTAAAAGATAATACCCGGAATATGGGAGCACTGCGGAATCAATGAAGAATGATGGAAGACCTGGATGATCTTCCCGGTGACTAGGATGTGTCTTTCAACACTGAAATTAGCCAACTGGTGTCTTCCTCCTGGAATACATTGAACTATCTCTCTTGAGATGTACCTCTTCTCCTCAATGACAAGTCATATTATGCATAATGATAAATTAGGTCGCTGACCCTTCCTTTATAGCTTTCCAAAACCCTAAATCATGTTGAAACCCTAATTCGTTGTTGAGTTCCAAAACCCTAAATCATGCTGAAACCCTAATTCACTGTTGACTTCCAAAACCCTAAATCACTGTTGAAACCCTAATTCACTGTTGACTTCTATTTTTAGCTCATAATGACTTAAAAGCACTTCTAACCCTTTTTAGCTCAATGTCACTTTCCGAATATAACACCTGTGACTAGAGTGACCTCTAGTAACCCTATTTACCCCCTCTTTGGCCCTGGATATAGTCTAACGGGGCGGTTTAGACCATTAAGCCTCCTCTTCTGGAGCTCCTACTTGGAAAGGGACATTATAGGTGCTCTTCATAGATACATCCAGATCGAAAAGGAATTTCTGGACTTCTCATCCTTGGGCGCGGCCTACCGAATCAAGTAGAAGTTCAAACAAAAGACGTGGGAATTTGGGCCTGGGAATCCCTCACAGTAAAAGCTAGGAAAGGGCGGCCCCAACCCACAGAACAAAGGACAGAGCAAATATGGACAGTATCAGGAAAACCAATCCAAGCCGCAACCAAAGAAGGACACCAGAAAGACAAAGAAAGATACAGGGAAGTGGTGCGACTTCCATAAGAGCCCTTGGCATAGCACTGTTGACTGCCGCTCAAAGCAGTTGTTGGTGGTCGAAGTGAAATCCTCTGAATCAGATGTGGGTTCTTACTCTGAGTCAGAACCAGAAAGGGGAAGATGGATCATTGATGTGGAACCCAGTGCCACCGTTGCTACCACCAAGATCTAGCCTGGTGAACTAGACGAGCTAGAAGAAGGAGAGCACCTCTTCCATTCACAAAAGTGGGTAAAAGGCACCCCATTGCACTTCATCATTGATAGAGGTAGCCAGAAGAATCTCATCTCAGCAGAGTTCATCCAGCGGTTGGCCCTGCCAACAACGCCACACCCACAACCCTACACCATTGGATGGCTTTGCCAAGGAATTGATCTTCGCGTCAGCCAACAGTTCTGAATGTCATACGACATCAAGCCCTTCAAAGACGAGGTATTGTGTGATGTTTCTCCTCTCGAAGTTTGTGATGTTCTTTTGGGCCAACCTTATTTATGGAAATATCATGTTGTATATGAGTCTAGGCCTCGTAGTCTTATTATTACTTTGAACAAGAAATTGTACAGTATACTCGAGGTCGTCCCACCTAGTGCAATTTCCTTGATCTCTGCTAAGCAATGTAGGAAGGTCATCTCTTAGACAGGGAAGTTTGTCTTCTTCCTGATTCTCTCTCAGAATGAGCGAAAGATCACAGCCAGCCACATCCAGGGTCCCTGCGACTGACCTCTCCACACAACAGAAGCAAGTAGATAAGGTCATGGAAGAATACTCGGATATCTTCTCATCACCTACCGGATTACCTCTGCACTACCAAGTCAAGCACCCCATCAATCTGACCCCCAGCGCACCGCTTCCCAATGGGCCAGTCTTTCATCACTCTTTGTTAGAGAATGAGGAGATCAAACGACATATCCAAGAACTACTCCACAATGGGGCACATTCATCCGAGCTCATCACCTTGTGGGAGCCCAATTATGCTGGTACAGAAGAAAGATGGAACCTGGCGACTCTGCATTGATTACCAGGCTTTGAATAAAAACACAGTCAGAAACCGGTACCCGATTCCTCGAATCAAAGACCTCCTTGATCAACTCACGTGGGCCAAATACTTCAGTAAGATTGATATGAAGTCTGGCTATCACCAGGTCCCAATAGAATAGACAGATGTATGGAAGACCGCCTTCAAGTCAAATGAAGGCCTTTTTGAATGGTTGGTCATTCCCTTTGGTTTGACAAATGTTCCAGCCACTTTCATGAGGATGATGGATGATATCCTACGACCATTCACTAATACTTTTGTAGTGGTGTATCTGGATGACATTCTCATTTACAGCAAGACTTGGGCTGAACACTTGCAGTATATTCAACAAGTTTTGTACACCCTGCGGCAACACAAGCTATACGCCAACTTGGAAAAATGCTCCTTCAGCATGGATAGGGTCCATTACCTGGGCTACATCGTTGATCATAATGGCATACATGTGGATCCAGCCAAGATCCAAGTCATTCATGACTGGCCAGCCCCAACCACACTCACTGAGCTTTGGAGCTTCTTGGGCCTTGCCAATTTCTACCGCAAGTTCGTGTTGGGATTCTCCCATATTGCATGGGCCCTCAGCCAAATAACCAGGGGTGGTGGTAAGGCAAAATTTGTGTGGGGTCAGTCCCAACAACAAGCGTTCAATGATTTGAAGAAGCGCTTGTGCTCAGCCCCAGTACTTTCACTACCAGACCTACAACAACCCTTTGAGATCGAGACAGATGCTTCAGAATATGTTGTGGGCATCGTTCTCACACAGCACAGCCACCCTGTGGCTTATCATAGTGAGACATTATCATATGTTATTCGTAAGTACCCTACTTACGACAAAGAAATGTACTCCATTGTGCAAGCCTACCGCTAGTGGAGACATTACATTCTTGGGAAGGAGACAGTCATCCACACTGATCATAAGCCATTATAGTTCATGCAGACACAAGGAAAATTGCAGAATGACCACCATCAAAAGTGGTCCACCTACTTGCAGCAATTCCACCTCAACATCAAGTATAAAACACGAAGCACCAACTGCGTCGCTGATTGCCTCAGCAGAATGCCAGTCGCGGCACTCACCACGGTGCTAGACTCTTGCGACCATGAGACCTCTAGATGGCCCCAACTCTATGAGACAGACCCGGACTTTGCCACCCCCTACCAAATGTTGGGTGCAAATGCAGTTGTTGATAATTTCCATCTTTAGGATGGGTTGTTGTGTCGTCTGGGCCATATTTGTGTTCCATCAAGCGAGCAAGCGAAGCTGATCTGGGAAGCCCACTACAGTCGGGTGTCAGGACACTTCGTCGTTGAAAATACAGTGGCGATGCTACATAAACACTTCTATTGGTCGAAACTTCGATAGGAGGTCAACAAGTATATTAGGTCCTACATTGCCTGTGTTATTGCCAAACCAACCACTAAGAAACAGGGCATGTACACCCCTCTTACTACTCCTGACAAGCCATGGGAATCCATCTCAATGGACTACTTATCAGACCTCCCATCCACCAAGCGGGGAAATGACTGTGTTTTGTGGTTGTTAATCACTTTTCTAAGATGGCGATTCTGGTTGCCTGCAGGAAGAGCATCACAACAGAGGCCACTACCAAGCTCTTCTTTGAACGAGTCTGGGTACATTTTGGAATCCCACAAACCGTTGTCTAAGATCAATATAGTCGATTTCTCAGCACATTCTGGATGATCCTCTGGTCACTGTTGTACACCAAGCTCACCAAATCCACGGCCTTCCACCCCTAGACAGATGGCCAAACCGAGGTCGTAAATCGAATGATTGTGCATATCCTTCGCATGTATAATTCCAAGCACCCTTGCACATGGGATGAGAGCCTTCCCTATGTCCATCATAGCTACAATCGAGCATTGCATAGCTCAACTAGCCACAGCCCCTTTCAGGTGGGGTTGGGATTCCAACCATTGGGTCCCATAGATGTTGCACTTCCCCTTGCGGTCACCTCGATCGAATCATCTCCTGCTCCAACTGAAGCTGAAAAATCCACCTGGTTCATTGAGAGGATCCAACACATCCGTCAATAGGTTCAGGATATCCTACAGAATCCCAATGACAAGTACAAGTAGCGCCATGATCAACATCGGATGCCACATAAGTTTCAGGTGGGGTGACAAAGTTTGGTTGCACTTGCAGAAAGAACGCCTTATAGGACCCCATTGGAAGCTTCGTCCACTCTGTTATGGGTCGTACACCATCACCAAGGCCATGGGGGATAATTCTTTTGAGCTCGGCATTCCTCCTTTCCTTGGCCTGCACCCAGTGTCCAACGTGGATCTCCTTCACCCTTATTTCCCACCATTATTGGACACCTCAGAAGTAGCAAAACAACTGACACCAACAAAGTTCAACCCCATCTGCATACAATGGGAATCTAATGATCATATTGTGGACACACATATCAAGGGCACTTGACAGCAAGGATCCAGCTTTATCAAGTCGTCAAAGCAAGGCAGCTCCTGCACCAAGGCAAGTGGCTCACTCGGGGCCAAATTCAGCAGAAATTTCCTCATCTGATGGGGGAACTCAATGAAATGGAGACCATTGCTTCCTAAGGAGGGAAGATTGATCTAGGTGGATATCGGTGGCCACCCACCCTTTCCAACTGGCTCAAAACAGTTTTCTGGCAATTTTGGTACTTTACTATTTTTAGCAGTTTTTAACTTTCGGGGCCATTTTGAGGGCCTAAATGAATGTTTTTCAAAATCGAGGTTCTCATTGATAGTCAAAGTCTCTTATTGAGCTCCCTAAATAAATCTCCTTCATGATACCTTTCCAACGAGCTATCGTGCGCCTAAAACAAATATCGTATGCAAAAGTTACGACCACGGGAAGTTGATGTACTAACTTACCTAAACGAGGCCCACATGACTTTTGGCTCTTCATCTCCTAGGGTTAGGTTTTGGATGTCTAGGGTTTTTGACATTCCTTTTTATTGTAAAAAGGCCTTCAGAGCCTCATTGTAACCATCTTCTTGCGAATGAGCGCAGTCGTCACATCTCTTCTCAGAGATAAGCCACCACCATTCCAACAAGCTTGTTTTCCATTGCATTTTACAGTTTCAGCTTATTTCCTTATTGAATAGAAAACCAGTTTTACTATATCTCTGTTATTTTGTGTTAAGCACCTATTAATAATATGTAGTAATTTTGTTCTGCTCATAAAATCCGGATCAACAACCCCTTTTTGGGTCAATACACCTAAAATCCCAAGAGATAAGGAAATGGAGGGGAACAATGATGGAAAGTTGTAAGTATGGTCGGGAATGGTACGATGGCTTTTCAAGGGAGTTCCTAGTAGCAAACCCATCCCTAAGGAATACCACTTACTAGGGCACAATGTCAACCACCAAGGTGAAGCAGGGCAAAAGGCATAATGTCCAAGCATATATCAAAGAGAAATCTAAGATGCAACATACTCAAATGGCTTAAATATTGAAATGATGTTCACCATAATACCGACTTGTATCTCATGGAGTAAGTCCCACTACCTTCCAAAAGCCAATTGATGTGGTGGATGCCATCTGGAAATCTGTGACCATCTATGTTGGTGAGAGGGGTTTCCAATTGTGCAAAAGGGTACTAATGGCCATGTAGTCTTCTTGGCACTCCATATCTGCAACATGAGGGCCTTGAGACATAATCTCTTTAGTTATCCACAAAATGGAGATAACATCTCGTCCAACTTGGGGACATGTGCTCACCGTAGAGTGCATGAGAATCGCAACATCTCTTGGTAGACCTGGCCTGCCAAAACTCAGACAAAGGGATCAAAACATCTAGGGTGGTGCTATCACCCCTCATCCATATATATATATCCAAAAATGAAAACTAAACTAGAAAAGAAAAAATTTGACATTTTTTCGAAAATTTCTAAGCTAAACATGAAATCAATATGCAAGTAGAGAAAAATGAAAATGAAATGTATCTAAACTAATATGAGCAATCAAGATGCAAATGCAGGGAATCAAAATGACTTACCTACTTACCTGGGGCCTTGGGGCCTTGAAGATCACGTGCTGGATGGTGGCAGGTGAAGTCATACAACCAGTGCAACCATTTGATCATCTCATCAAAGTATCTCCCCATGTGCTTAATCATATAATACATCAAAGATAAGTTAAGCACATAATAATCACGAGTATAAACATGCATATAATCGATCATGAAATACAACTCATGAAGATGGGTGGGAGGGAGAAAATATTACTTGAAAGAGAAACCATTAGCCCGATCATCTGGCCTGAAAGTGTAGCCAGAAGACTGATCAATCCTTCTCTGAAGTGGGCTACTATATGTTGATAAAGGCTCATCTTCATCCACACACAAAGACTCGCCGCTTGTTGAGGATTGAGAGGAGATGAGAGATTGGAAGAATACTGCATGGTCTCTTTGAGAAGAGGGTAAGAGGTAAGGAGCAGTCTCAAGTGTAGAAAAACACCACCTCTTCCCCTGTGAATGTCCATGGAAATCTCCAAGATCAAAATACTTTCGCTTTGAAGAATGAACCTCCTCCTGCTCTGAGGTGGCCACATCCTGGTATTCCTAAAAATCTAAGCACAACAATTGGAACTCCTCATAAAACAAATCTGCATCCTCAAAAGGGTATGCACCAAAGGATGACTAAAGACCACTCTAATTATGTTGTGACAAGTCATCCTCGAAAGGGCGGAACAAATCTGTAGCCATATCATCACTAGGTTTCCAAACATCTAAATCATATACGTATGAGGACCACTCCTCTGATGATAACACCCCCTATGCCTGAGAACTACCCTCAATGTCATAAATGGGGTCTCTATCAATAATGAAGCAACCCACATCCCATCTACGTCTCCCAGCCTATATGAAATCATCAATGTGTTCGTCAACTATATCCGAGGGTGGTTCCATGAATTCATCTGCACCATAGGAGTTGATCACTTCCTCACAAGACTGGATAACTTCATTTTCTTCAAAAGGGAAAGTAGATAACAAAGTCTCGTTCAAGCCTTCTGCAAGAGAAACTTCATGGAGATCCTTTTGGAAATTTTCTTCATTTCCACAGTCATGGAACAAAGCATCATCAAAGTTTTTAAAAGGATTATAACTCATCATGTTCTCTTCTTGATGTGCAGGAGGAGTAGAGGTTTGGATGTCCTCGTCAAGTGGAAGAGCAGATACTTCATCTTCATCATATGTCTCATCGAGATCTTCTTCATCGGGATCTTCTTCAAGATTTTCTTCATCTATTGTCTCATCATCGATCGGAAAATCTTCTCTGCAAAGAGTGCATTTGAGCTCTTGGAAAGCATCTTGCAAACTTTGAGTAGTTGGTCGGTATTGCCTGAGAAATTCTTCAATGAGCTTTTTAGAAGAAGGGATACTCTTTGGATCACATGAGTGTGCAGGTCAATCCTTTTGACTTGATTCCAGTGAAGACATGAAAATTTTCAACACCACATCTTCATGTAGCACATTTAAGCTCGAAGCATACTTCATATAATTCAAGACATGGGTGACTGCTAGAGCTGGATCACCATCAAACTTGGGGCAACTTGCCCTCCACTCCAGAGAACAATGATTTGGATATCCAGGAATATCCTAAACATCAAAGGAGGGATAAACCTTATGGAATGCCCATGGTAAGTCCTGTGAGGCCATGGTTCCATTACTTAGGGTAATACCTCAATGGAGTTGCTAGATGAACTCAAGGCTCACCAAAGTATGAAAAAGGATAAGGGAAAAATGGATTCTAGGAAGGTGGAGTCGCCAGATGAGCTCATCAAGAAGGGTAGAAAGGCTATGGGATAGCTTGCCAAAGTGTCGTTAGGGTACGAAGAAGATTCAAAATATTCCTTAGCAACGACGCCAAAATGTTATAGTGCAAGTTGTAGGTTAGGAAAAGCCCGACCAAAACACAAAAGCAAGTGCTACGACTTGGGAATCCTACACCCAATGTCACCTTGATGTAGGTCCCACACTTCAAGAGTGACTAGGTCACTCTAGGGAGGCGATTCTGGTGACCCTAGGGGGGGATGAGATGGGGATGGATAGAGATGGAAGTGGAGCCCCTAGAGGTCGAATCTAAATGGAGTGAAATGTGGAAAGAGATGCCTTGTAAAGAAAGTGATGATTTCCCTGAAGGTATAGTACTTCTCTGGAAGATTGTACCTGTCTGAGACACAAGAAAATCCAACTTGCAATGATATATGTTAGTATGGATCAGAAAGTTAAGCTTGTTGTCCCTAATTTGCAGTAGTAGATGACAGCTTATATCAGCAAATAAAGCATCTAAATCAGCATACAAAGATGTAAACTAGTTAAGCAAATCAACACCAAGATTAGCAATGAATATAGGTTGAAAAATGGCACTTGAGAGGCAAGAGAAGATGGTTGTTGTAAACATTTATTTTCTGCAAATAATTGCAGCCTTATGGCTGTAGCTTTCAGTCACTTATATCGACAAATTACACCATCAAAATATGCCAACAGTTAGCCCAAAATATGTGCCCTAGTTAGTAGAGTAAATAAGCAAAATTTAGGAGCTAGTCTAGGGTTAGCTTAGGAGTTATGGTTAGTAGTTTATCTAGGTTAGATCAGCCCTAATGGTGGTAGGTTAGGGTTTTCAACAACAAGTAAAGTAGTGGAGAGAGGGGACGCCTTACTAGGGGAAGACTCCTCTCAATGAGGCAAACAAACTTCCAAGCAAAAGATTTTTCAAAAGATAAAAAAAAAATGTGTTTCCCAAGGTAATGATTTTATATCTCCAATGAAAAAATAGATTACTAGTGCCTTTACTATTGAGTTAATGGAGTCAAATAAATGAACTAGAGATGCTACTTCCTTGGGGGTGTAAATCCTCTTACTTCCCAAGGCAAGTATCTCTAGTTAGGGTTTGAGAATGAGGGGTGTAAATCCTCTTACTTCCTCAAACAAACCCTTGCAACATCAATGAATTTTAAGCAATGAATGATGGATACTAGAGAGGGGGTGTAAATACTCTTCCCACTTAGTTCCTAGCACAAAAGTCCTTGACTTGAAAAAAATGTTAGCATAAGAGTAAAAGACCTTACCAAAATCAAGAAAGATGCTAAGATAATCCACCATAAAAGCTAAACAACATTCCTCTAAGGCTAGTGCCTCACACCTCCATCAACTATTCACAAGAGATATCAATAAACAAGTGAACAAGGGAAAAATATAGCCAAGTGTAGCGAAAAATTCAGATCCAAGTCCTCTCACAAGAGGGAGATTTATGTCCAAATGAGATCTTATGATCTCTTATTTATACAAAATGTCACTAAGGTGACTTGTCCATAAAATAAGGGGTAAACCACAAGACTAGGGGTCAACAACCCTAATCTTACCCCCTTTAACAAAGCGATATCAAACAATTCATTTAAAATTTCACTTTTGCACAAATAAAACCCTAATTTTACATGGGTGTCTCCCCTTTAAGAGACATTTTTCCACTTAGAAGAAGTTGTGGGTGTTGGAGAAGCATGGCTAGGCCTCCAAAGGCCACATGTCAAGCATATAAACAATATCCTCATGGTGAAGACCTTCTTCTCCTCAAAACATGCATGTTCCAATGAGTGGCTACATCACCACCAAGCCCTAACCCCCTAGATGATGTCATGTTAAAGAAGGAGACGTTTTTCCTCTCCTAGGAAAAATGTTTAGCATGTGGGGGATAGGATACATCGTCCAAGTCATCTTCAAGGCCTTTCAAGTTTGATCTTCTTCATTCGGCATGTGGGCCCTTGGCATCCAACCTGTGGGCTTGCAACCCCATGGAAGCCCAAGCTAGGCTTGTTCTCCCAAAACTGTCCACCAACTAGGTCCTGCAAAGATAAATGAGAACGCCCTCCAAGGATCTCAAGTCATAACATCATGATAAGTGAATTCAATCGATAAATGAGACACCTAAGCATGTGCATCAAATATCACTATATCAAACAATTAATTGCTCAAAGACACTACGTGACTTGTCAAACTTGAATATGGGAGGGTTGACAAGGTGTCCTATTGGGTAGACCTTGCCTTGTGTCAAGAAGAGTTTCCAAGGGATCCCTCTCTAAGCCATGTAAATTTGATGAAATGGTTGGGGTTAAGATTCAATGGTCATAGGGCTCATGACATACAAGGGGTCGTAGTGTCTCATTCATGGGTGCCTTTGTAGAGGGTGTGTGGTACCTTCATCCGTAATGCATTTTTTCCAAGCCCATTAATTGTCATTCTTTTATTCTTTCAGAATTTTAAGGAGAGGTTGAAGGTCATTGCCTTGGCGTTGTGACCAGATAATGGCAATGTCACCCACAAACACCTAGTGAAAATGATAAGGTTGGCTTGTGATGAGACCCCCTTTCTCTCAGCCATGCAAATGAGAGCCATTACCCTGGTTTGGTGACCAGATGATGGCAATGTCATACCACTAGATATCCATGGACATGATAGGTCCGCTCATGATGAGACCTCTTATCCTTCAACTAACCTTTTAAGCATTCTTTATTACATTATGGGTCCCCTCTACTCAAAGATAAGCGTTTCACTGCTTTCTTCGGTGATCCCTGGGTGAAGCATCTGGAAGGTTCATACAAGGATTTTGTCTTTTACCCAACATTAATACCTCTAGGCCTTTAGCCCTGTCTTCCCATAGAACGAGGGACAACCCCTTCTTGGGTCAATACACCCTAAAATCCCAAGAGATAAAGAAATGGAGGGGAACAATGATGGAAAGTGGTAAGTATGGTTGGGAATGGTACAATGGATTTTAAAGGGATTTCCTAGTATCAAACCCATCCCCAAGGAAGACCACTTACTAGGGCACAATGTCAACCACCAAGGTGAAGCATGGCAAAAGGCATAATGTCCAAGCATATATCATGAAATCTAGAGAATCTAAGGTATAACATACTCAAATGGCTTAAATATTGAAATGATGCTCACCATAATACTGACTTGTACCTCATGGAGCAAGGCCCACTGCCTTCTGGAAGCCAGTTGATGTGGTGGATGCCATCTGGAAATCTGTGACCATCTGTGGTAGTGATAGGAGTTTCCAATTATGCAAAAGGGTATTGCGAGCCATGTAGTCTTCTTGACACTCCATATCTGCAACATGAGGGCCTCGAGACATAATCTCCTTAGTTATCCACAAAATGGGGATAACAGGAGGCAACACCAAAGAAAGCACAAACTACATCAAATCCGTCTTGTTATTCTTCTTTCTAATATATTTTTTTCTCCAATGAAAACTCATTTGATAATAGAACTAACATTGTCTCGTGCACTCGAAAAGGATTTAAAACAAATGTAAAAGCATAAAGCTTTTATATACTATTACACAACGCCATATCTCTACTAGGCCATGTATTGTCAATTGTTATCCCTAGTACATGTGTTGGACGATGAATAATCATAGATCCACGTAGCCTCCTCAAGGAATTGTCATTGTGCCACATTTTTTCTCATCGCTCCCAATGAGTTGGTAAATCCTCTTTTTAAAAACAAACTTGTTACTTGCATTCATTTCTCATCTAAGCAATGAAGAGTTTTACTTTGAGGTTGATTTAGTATAATGCCAATTCTTTTTAATACACATCTTCAAAATATTTTCTCTCTATATTAAATGAAATTACAAATAAATCTCCTCGTGCCATGTGATAATGAAGATTTAATCTCATAAATTTTGGCAATGTTTTGCTCCACTCCATCCAAAATGTTTGGTGTCAAATGAGAGCACAATACATGGAAGGATATTACGATATGATCACATGGGCGTTTCTAGAGTATTTATGTGCAAATTGGACCATGGATTTTAGGGAGAGCATACATGTTGCAAATTTTCATTGAATGCAAAGAAAAATGACAAGGAAACACATTCAAATCATAACTAATTGTCTATACTCGATGCATTTGATGGATAAACCCCAACCTTAAAAAATTTTCGAGTCTCTTCACAACATTTCCTTGAAAAGTTTAGGATCCAATGCTGCTTTGACATGTGGATACATTTTATTGATTGGAAGAATCGTTGTGAATCTTGTTGTTTCTCATTCATGGATTCAAACTTGAGCACATCATTCGTAGTCATTAACCCTATTATATTCACCTCATGAATGTTGATTTTCATGTCTATTTTGAAATCTTGATAATTATTGATCTTATGATGTTATGTCACTGTTATCATACAATAATGACACACTGAAAATATCAGCCAATTATACAGCGGAAACAATAGGATTATTGAGATCTAGCCATGCACAATAGACACAAGATTTATCCTGGGAAAACCCAAACTCGGGAGAAAATCCCAACAAACTTTTCTCTAGAAGAATTTCTCCAAGTTCACAAATACATCACCATTAGACCCAACACATAGGTTGATCTACTACAACAATAGGGTATTGCAACTGCAGTAAGACAAACCCTCAACCAAGATGACAAACTGTTGCTACTAGGGTAGCACACTGCAATAATAGGCCTTCTCCAAGGCTAGTGCATCACTAAGAGGTGGATCACACCTCATCCAATAGACAAAACCCTAAGAAATCACCAAAATATCACCCCTACAACTTGCTGCTGTAATTTTTGCATCTTCCTTGGTGTAGCGTACGTCTTTAGGATGAGAGGTGAGTGTGTGTGAGTGTGTCCAAGTGAGGTGCCTAGGCCTCTTATTTATACTAGTCCAAGAGACCCTCATTTCACTAAAGCAGGGTCGACTTGAACAATTGTCCTTTATTTTACTTCTTTTGTAGCCTTTACAAATGTTCTAATGGGGCCAACTTGGTATTTTTGTCATTTATTTATTTCTAGTGCATTCCAAGGTCTTTTATACTAGTTTCTTTGTATTTTCTTATTGAGAATGACTGCCCAGAGTTGCAAAATTTCAACACTCCCTCTCAACGAGGGAGACATTCTCCATACTTGGATTTCTTCTGCCATAGAAAAATTTCTTCATGAGCCATGTTGATGATCCATCTCCACACAATTGTGTCTAGCACCTTGGGTCTCAATGAAGACCACACCTGGACCATTCACCTCCAAAAGTACACCCATGTGATTGCATATCACCATAGGTAAATCCCTATGACTTAATCTGCCATTCTTCGTTGGTTAAACTACCAATCTTGGGAGAATGACGTCCGATGTTATCTGACATGTGGAAGCACCTCAAGCACTTCGAGTCCACATGTAAACTCGTGTAAGTAAGGACTACGCCTATGCCATTTACCCTGAAAGTAAATGTATCCTTTTCCCTAGGCCATATCTGGGAGAAGGTTTTCCCAATGCTTACTTGGTCCACTCACCACTACAAGTACACCCTTGTGAGTGAGTGCCACTTACAAGTAAACCCCTATAAGTGAATATGTCATTCTCCATTGGTTAAACTACCAATCTTGGGAGAATAACACCCGATGCAACCACACACTAGAGTAATACTAGCACCTCGAGTCTTCTACCCTGAAAAATACTCCTCGGCCACTCACCTCCACAAGTATACTTTTGTGAGTGAATGTCACTATAGGTAAACTATTCTATGTGAATCTGTCATTATCCATTGGTTAAACTACCAATTCTAGGAGAATGATGTCTAATGCTTCCTTCTGGAGAAACAAGAAGACCTTGAGTCTTCTATCCTTGGAAGACTACGCCTGTACCACAGGTACACTCCTGTGAATATCTCCCTGACGTTAAAAATAATCAACACTCCCTCTCAGTGAAGGAGACATTCATAGGTACACCCTTATGAATGTCTAATATCTGCTCATTTGTGGATATGTGTTGTCGCTCCCTTATGCATCATGTCTCGGATGAAGTCCATGAAGAAGCTTCTAAAGTTGCACTGCTTCACAACTTGTGATACTGGTTGCAATATACTCTGCATCTGTTGTACTAAGTGCTACAGAGACCTACTTCTCAGTTCATCCCTTAAATTTTCATTGATCCCAAGCAACACCTTAATGTGCTCAATTTGTCCACAACACTCCCTGCTCAATCAAAATATGTATATCTTTGTAGCCTCACTTCACCATTTGAGACATATCTCAGGCCACATGCTTTCTTGCAACCCAATGGAATTGGCATGATTAATCTATATATTGACTCAGGAGTCTCACTACAAAGAAAATATCCAACCTGGTGTTAACCAAGTATATCAAGGATACAATTAGTTACGTTTGTATCGTGGAATCCAAAAAATCTAAATCTGAAGTAGAATCACTCAACTTCTTCAGATTTGTATCCGTAGGTGTAGCCATGGACTTGCAGTCCATCATACCGAACCTCATCAATATTCTTTGACAGAGGAAGGTCTCATATGATCACACCTCCAATCCCAATACATCTAGACAAGATCCTTCATCTCGAACTCTGAATCCAACTCCCTCTTGCACTGATTAATGAGACATTATGCTCCATACAATAGCAAGATCACTGGATCACATCTACAATCTTGTAGAAAAGTTTGAATCTGCATCCCTCTCTGTGAATCCCAAACTCAACAAGAATCCATGCATCTGGGAGTACCACGCTCTGGGTGCCTGCTTGAGTTCGTACAATGCTTTCTCCAATCTGCAAACATGAGACTCCTTCCCATGTGTCACAAAACCCTAAGGTTTCTCTATGTGCACTTCCTCCTCAATTACATCATTTGAGGAATGTTTTTTGTAATTTCCAACCCATCACTGAAGAAAGAGCAGTGATAGTCCTGATGGAAATGTACCTGGTGACTGGAGAAAATGTCTCCTCATAATCCACTCCCTCTGAAACAGAGAGTGGCTCCTCCACTCTCTTTGTAACTGCTTCCTTTGGATCTAGAACTGTCTCTTCCTCCATCTCTAGGAGTGGCTCAATAACTGCTCCCTCTGCGTCACATGGCTATAACTCATGTATTGGGACTGCTACATCGGCTCCCTATGTATCTGTCTTCATCACCATAGCTATACTCCAATCAGTATGATTAGCTGCATTCATAATCACTGGAACTGTCTTTGTTATCTGGTATGGTCCCATCCTTGTGGGTTTATTGCTTCTAAAGACTTCTTGACTATGTCTAACAATGTCTCTTCATGACAAAGTACTTCTTGCCCTCCATGTCTAATTTGAAATTTGGCCTCTACTGGTCATCTGAATATCTACCTGAGCCAAGTGACTCCATTTGAATATGCACAACCTTCTGCTAAGTGAAGAGAAATATGGGCTCTCGTACTAGGGATAATGGTTGTTTTACAAAAAAGATAAAGAATCTGGGCTCCCATACTAGGGATAGTGTCCCTTCTACAAAATAAGAGAAATAAGGGTTCACGTACCAAGGATAATGACCCTTCTGCCAAAGATAAAAATATGGCCTCCTGTATCAGGGATAATAACCAAGATAAAAAAATGGACTCTCGTACCAGGGATAATGGTCCAATTATAAGACTAAAAAATGGGCTCTCGTACCAGAGATAATGGCCCTAAAATAAAATCAAAAGAAATAAAAAGACATTGTCTAGAAATCATTCAAGGGATGTAGCATCTTACCTAAACTACTCTTTCCGACGGTCATCATCATCAAGATCCCTTGCCTTTTTCAGTGGTGGATACTCATCAACATTGGTTGTTGCTACATTTTCCTTCGTTTTCTTATGACGATAATTTGAAGCATAGTGACTGAGCTCATTGCAATTCCGACACTTGATCTTTGAAAGATCCTTCTTCCTTTCAAAGTACTATTTTCGATGATCATCACTATCAAGGTCTATTGACTTCTTCTGTGGTGGATGCTCATCAACATCAGTTGTTGATGCATGTTGTCTTTTCTTTCGAGGGCACTAAAAAGTATAGTGACCAAGTGTATGACACTTGAATCACTGGACTTTGGAAAGGTCCCAGTTCCAGTTATGATCATGAACTGGACTTGATATTCCACTTGTATTCATCTTTTGAAAAATCCTCCTTCCTTTCTTTCTTCTTGCATGGGCTATAAGAGCTTGAGTTCCTTCATCATCTTGAGTTCTCTACAAACCATTATTGGATAATACTCTGACCTCCTCTTGGACAACTTACTTCACATAATTATGAATCTCATTCTCATCCAAGACAACGAGTAATCTTCTCTTGAAGTTTGAGGCTCCATCTAGTCTATCTTCAACCCTAGCATTGGTCACCATCTTGAATTTTGAATTTTGAAAATCTAGGCCAAAATCTGAAGTCTAAAATATGAAATATGCAGTAACAATTTTGAAATCTGTGGCACAAAATCCAAGATATGCAGTGCGACCTAGGCCAAGCAGTGTGATGAGACCATGGATAGGTGTGTTGGACTAGGGTGCACTAAACTAGGGTAGGGCGCACTCCAAAAGAGAAGTTCACCTCGGAAAAGTTCAATTCCTCAAGTCTGATATGTGCACTGCAATGGCCTCTTTCAGTGGCAAAGCTCTGATACCATGTTGATTTTCACGTCCATTTTTAGATCTTGATAATTATTAATCTTATGATGTTGTGTCACTATTATCATACAATAATTATACACTGAAAATATCAACCAATTATACATCATAAACAATAGGATTATTGAGATCTAGCCATGCACAAGAGACACCATATTTATCCTGGGAAAACCCGAACTCAGGAGAAAAACCCAACAAACTTTTCTCTAGAAGAATTTCAATCCAAGTTCACAAATACATCACCATTAGACCCAACACATAGGCAGATCTTGTTAGTTTTTCTTTATTTATAGAGCAATAGAGTTACCAAAGTTATTTTATTTCTTTAACATTAACAGTTACAGCATGTACCGAACAATAAGAGCAACATAAATAAGATACAAGAGAACACAAGAGATTTATCCTGGGAAAAACCCAACTAACCTTTCTTAGATGGATTTTGTCCAATATAATCCACCATGAACCAACTCTTAAGAGATACACATAAAGAAGAAACCCTAGCATTAGGCTAGCACACAAGCTAGTGCTCACAACTATAGTAGCAACACCATACAACAATAACGCACCTCCTTAGAGAGATGGCGGATAAGAGAAAACCACCACAAAGAATAACCAAGAACCTTAAATGATGTTGCGCTGTGTCTTCTTCTTCTCCTCATACTTGCACTTCTTTCTTCAATGAGAGAGTGAGTGTGTTGTGTGTCAAATGAGCAAGACGTCTCCTCTATTTATAGTCTTCAAGTCACCTTGCCTGGGCCAACTTCTCTTCTGGGGATTCTTATTTTACTTTATTATTTTCCTGTGGGTTGACTTCTACTCCGAGGTGTTCTTCCGCTATTCAATGGTCTTCCTTAGACTTCTGGAATCTTCTCTTCTTTTAAGAAAGGTTGTCTAAAGGAAAATACCTCCCACGACTACCAAAACATCAACACTCCCTCTTATCTAAGGAGGTATCTTTCTATGATGTCTTCATCTAATAGTTCACTAACTACTCTGCAATCAACTAGTAGCGCACAACTACTACCTTTCCATCAGTAGCTCAAATCATCCATTAGAGTCTCCATGAATATGTTTCAACCAAACAATACACAACTACTTCCAAGCGGTTTAGTAGTCCCCATGGAAATCAATTAATATCACACAACTATTGTCTAGTGATACACAATCACTACCAGTGGTACACAGCCACCAATATTAGTACACAACTATCGTCTAGTAACACACAGACACTGTCGGTGGTACACAACCACCGCTAGTAGCACACAACTACTATCCAGTGACACACAATCACCGCTAGTGGTACACAACCATTGTTAGTAGCACACAACTATTGTCCAATGACACATAGTCATCGTCGTAGTCTCGCGACTACGTTGTGATGTTTCTTCTCTCCCTTGTATCTGAAAGTGCATTACCCCCTCAGTCACCTCACATGACTGATATAGGGAACCCTTGGCCAAAGGGGTTAGCCGGTTGGAGAAGAAACATCACACCTCCCTCTCAACGAGGGTGAACATTCTGCATCATGCCAAGCTTGTCTCTGAAGTACTCATACTTCACTCTGGATATAGGCTTGGTAGAATGTTCGCTATCTGCTTGTCCGTGGATATGTACTAAAGTTTCACAGCTCTTCTCTGCACCGTGTCGCAGATGTAAAGATATTTTATATCTATGTGCTTTGACTTGTCATGAAAGACAAGATTCTTTGAAAGCTTCACACAAATTTGATCTTCATAAAGTATCAAAGTTGGCTCCAACTCTAGATCAAGTATCACTGGAAGCAGCTTTCGAAGTCATATTGCTTCATGAATTGCAACACCAACTGCAATATACTTTGCCTCTGTTGTACTGAGTGCCATTGATGTCTGCTTCCTGCTTAACCATGAGATCATACCTGATCCCAAACTTAAGCAACATATGGAGGTGATTTTCCTGTCTATTGCACTCCCTGTCCAGCCAGAGTCTGTATATCCCTGTAGCTTCACATCTCCATCCGAGACATATCTCAATCCATATCCAATCATACTATGTAGGTACCTCAACATATGTTTTGCTGCCATCCAATGTACATGTCTAGGTTCAACCATGTACCGACTCAAGGTGTTTACTGCAAAACATATGTTTGACCTGGTGTTAACCAAGTACATCAAGGATCCAATCAACTGTTTGTACATCGTGGGATTCACCAAATCGGAAGATGAATCACTCAAGAGCTTTAGATTTATCATCATAGGTGTGGCCATGGACTTGCAGTCCATCATCCCGAATCTCTTCAAGATCTCAACAGTATATTTTTCTTGGCTAAGGAAAATCTCATCTTGTCTCTGCCACACCTCCAATCCCAAGAATTAATGCATCAGATCTAGATCCTTCATCTCGAACTCTAAAGTGAGCTCCCTCTTGCACCCAACTATGAGGTTCTCATATCCTGTTAGAAACAAGTCATCCACATATAGAACCAAGATCAACGAGAAACCATTCTCAACCTTGTAGTAAAGGTTGGGATCCGCATCACTCTTGGTAAACCCCAAGCTCATCAGGTAGCTATGTATCCTGGCATACCATGCCCTGGGTGCCTGTTTTAGTCCGTACAAAGCCTTATTTAGTTTTCACACATGGGACTCCTTCCCATGAATCACAAACCATTGTGGTTGTTCTATGTACACTTCTTCCTCAATTACACCATTCAAGAAGGAAGTCTTGACATCTATCTGGTGTAATTTCCATCCCATCGCGGAAGCAATCAGAATAATCGATCTGATGGAAGTGTACTTTGCTATTGGAGCAAATGTCTCATCATAATATTCTCCCTCTTTTTGTGAGAACCCTCTAGCCACAAATCTTGCTTTGTACTTCTCTATGTTGTTGTTTGCAACATGCTTGATCTTGTAGATCCACTTGGAAGTTATTATTGACTTCCCTTATGGTCTCAGAACCACTTCCCACACATCATTCTTCATGATGGACTGATACTCTTTCATCATGGCATCCTTCCATTCCTGCTTCTTATCAGCTTCTTCAAAGGTGGAAGGTTCTAAATCAATGATTCCGCTCATCAAGACTACATGGCTGGAAAACTTGTGTGGTTTCTTGCTCTCTCTAAGTAGCCTTTGGGAGATGCATGTCCTTCAACTTCTTGCAAGGTGTTCCAGAGCCAAGCTGGTATCTTCCCGGTGACTGCAACTTCTTTAGGTGGATCTATAGGTCTCTCTGACTCTACCATCTCATTTTGAACTTCTGAAATGGGTTCCTCTGGTGTAGAGTCTACCATGACTGCATCCCTTGGAGCCTCTTGCTCCTCTCAGTCCTCATCCATGCGAGATTCCCTTGATCTTTTGAAGGCTTCATCTTCATCAAATGTTACATCCCGACCGATTTCTGTTGAAATTTTGGTATGCTCGTTTAACCATAGATAATTTCACATCATTGTCACCCAACCATAGGCATTCACATATGCCACCCCCGAGCACACTAACCTTTACTTAGAATAATTCCGGCAAGCCTACTCCAGAACCAACAACTAAACCCTAGCTGTTAACTGCAACAACAACTCAAGACAAGTAGAGCGGTCCTTCTCCAATGGCAGCGCACAAGAGAGAGAGTTTCCATATCCACAAAATAAGTGTCATACACAACTGCAACAGTTGTAGATGCACTACTCTCTCAACCTTGTGCCATACTTAGAAAGAATATCACCAAGAGTTTCACCAAGAGAATCACTTGATAGCGCTAGAGAGAGAACAAGACCAAGAGATGACCATATGCCCTTATTCCTCCTTGCAGCTACATTGTAGCTACAACTACAACTCTCCACAAGACTTTCACTCTGATTGGGTATTCAAATGAGCTAAAACGTCCTCTATTTATCTTAATCTATCTAGTGACTTTTCTGGATGGGCTGACCTGACTTTCTGGTAATTATATTTTTTGTTTATCTTTTTCCTATGGAGTTGACTTGTATTTCTAGAAGATAATATTCTAATATTGTTTATTCTATTAGGTTGACTTGTCTTCTATGGTTTCCACACACCTATTTAACGGTTCACTTGCTTCCAAAATATTATATTCTAAGTCATAGGTTACATGTGAAGGTTAATACCTCCCCCAGCTACCAAAACATCGACAATCTCAATCTGTCTCTATCCAAGAATGTATATTTTGTAAGCCTTCGAAGTCTCACTGTATCCAATGAAGGTGCCCTTCTTTCCTGAAGGTTCCAACTTTGTTCATTTTTCCTTTGGAACATGTATATACATTGGACAACAAAAAATCCTCAAGTGGCTGACTTCTAGTTTTTTTCCAGTGAACACCTCTACAGGTGTCTTGTTCTCCAATATCTTGTGTGGACTTCTATTATGGACATACATGGTTGTACTGGATGCTTCTGCCCATAAATGCATGGGTAAGCCTTGGTCATGGATCATTGCTTTAGTTGCTTCTATAATAGATTTGTTATTTCTTTCTGCAACCCCATTCTGCTGGGGGTTGTAGGGAGTTATTAGCTCCCTCTTAATTTCTACTTCTCTACAAAAGTCTTTAAACTCTTTTGAGGTGTACTCACCTCCATTGTCAAATCTCGAGACTTTAATCTTGCTTCTAGAGAGATTTTCAACTAAAGCCTTGAATTCTTGAATTTTTTTGAATAATTCATCTTTCTAGTTCAAGAAGTAGATCCATGTCTTTCGAGAATAGTCATCTATGAATAAGACATAGTATGCAAAGTTGTCTAAGGATGACACCATCATCTGCCCGCATACATTGAACTATATGATGCCCAAGATTCCTTTGGATCTGTTGTCACTACTAGTAAAGCTTCCCTTGGCATTCTTTCCAAGTGCACAACCTTTGCATACTCCATCATGATCTACTTGAATGTCTGGTAGACCTATAACCATCTTGCTCAATACTTGTAGTGCTCTATATTTTATGTGAGCAATTCTATGGTGCCATATCTCACTAGAGCTAACATTTTTGTGTACAAGGGCTTGTTCTTGGTGTCCCTTCAATTTATACAATCCTCCCTCTTAGACATCAATCACGATAGCTTCATATATGCTTGAGTTCTTGTACCATAGAAGGACTTGGCCATTCACAGAAGCTACCCTAAAACCTTCATCTTCTAAAGCAGAGATGGAAAGTAGATTCTTCTTCAAGCCTTGTATAAACAAAATATCTTTAATTGAAAGAGGGTTACCTGAATCAAGTTGTAGGGAGGCTTTTCCAATGCCTTTGACTGCATGTCTAGAATCATCCCCAAGCTCCACTTGAAGGGATGAACTCTTTTATGTTAAGTTTGAAAGAGAATTTTTGAATCCGATCATGTGCTTGGAAGCATCGTTATCGATGAACCAAGTATCATTCCCTTGAGTGATAGTACCTATGAGTGTTGGAACAAATACAAATTCTTCATCCTTTGACTTGTGTTCTTCAACATCTGTTGCATGTGCACGATGCTTCTTCTTTCCCTTTTCATGTATAAGAGGACATTGTGCGACATAATGTCCCATCTTCTTGCAGTTGTAGCATCTGATCTTTGACGCATCCTTCTTATAACGTGGTCTCTTAGACTTCTTCATATTGACTTCTTCCATTTCTTTCCTTTTCTTCACTTGAGCAACAAGGGCTTGATTTTCATCATCATTTGTCTTTTGTGACTTGGATATTAATCTAGATTCCTATTGGGTACAATCTAACCATAACTTATTAAACTTGGGCAATTTGCTTCCAACGCAAATCCCTTGAACGAATTGGTCCTAAGAGGAAGGAAACCCATTGAGTGTAGTAGTCACAAGTTCAACATCATCCACTGAGTCTCCAACAGCTGCTAACTGGTCCTTGATCTGCGAGATCCTCATAAAATAATTGGTGACTATTTTTTACTTGTTCATTGTCATGTTTTTTAGTTGATGCCTTAGAGTAAGCTCCTGGTTGGTATTCTTACTTTCATAAAGTTTGGTTAGGGCATTAAACATTTCCTTCGGTGTCTTCAGTTCTTATACATTAGGTATCAGATGGTCCTTGATCTAGTTTTTCAAGATCCTCTTGGTCTTGACTTCATTCTTCCCGAACTTTGCTTTGGCTTCTTCATCTTCATGTTATGGAAGCACCTACTTGACATGATCCAATAACTCATTCTCTTATAGAATGAGAAGTAATCTATGCTTCTAGGATTTGAATTTATCTGCTCCATCCAATCTATCTTCAACTCTCATACTGGTTGACATTTTCACCGGTAGAAACCCTAGATCTGAGAAATTTCAAATTTTCGAACTTCACAAAACTGCAACCAAAGTGTTATAGGAGGTGTGCTAGGGTAGAGAGAACTTCTCTATGGTGAAATTAGTCCCAATGTCTTGGAACTAGTGCTCAACGAGCTTGTCAAATTTATTACTGTGCAGGGGCAAGATACTACTACAAACAATCTTCCTTCCAGTGGTTAAATTGTTATGAAGGTAACCAACTCTGATACCATGTTAGATTTTCTTTATTTACAGAGTAGTAGAGTTACTAGATTTCTTTTACTTCTTTAACATTAACAGTTATAGCATGTACTGAACAATAAGAGCAACATAAACAAGATACAAGAGAACACAAGAGATTTATCCTGGGAAAACCCCAAATGGGGGAAAAAACCCAACTAACCTTTCTTAGATAGATTTTGTCCAATATAATCCACCATGAACCAACTCTTAAGAGCTAAAAACAAAGAAGAAACCCTAGCACTAGGCTAGCACACAAGCCAGTTCTCACAGATGCAGTAGCAACACAATACAATAGTAGCACACCTCCTTGGAGAGATGGCGCACAAGAGAAAACCACCACAAAGAATAACCAAGAACCTGAGATGATGTTGCACTGCGTCTTCTTCTTCTCCTCAAACTCATGCTTCTTTCTTCAATGAGAGAGTGAGTGTGTTGTGTGTCAAATGAGCAAGACGTCTCCTCTATTTATCATCTTCAAGTCACCTTGCTTGGGCCGACATCTCCTCTGTGGATTCTTATTTTACTTTATCTTTTCCTGTGGGTCGACTTCTCTTCCGGGGTGTTCTTCCATTGTTCAATGGTCTTCCTTGGACTTATGGAATCTTCTCTTCTTCTAGAAAAGGTTGTCTAGAGGAAAATACCTCTCGCAACTACCAAAACATCAATAGATTTGCTGCAACAAGAGGGTACTACAACTGCAGTAAGACAAATCCTCAATGAAGATGACAAACTGCTACTACTAGGGTAGTGCACCATAGCAATAGGCCTTCTCCAAGGCTAGCACATCACTAAGAGGTGGAGCGCACCTCCTCGAATGAACAAAACCCCAAGAAATCACCAAAATATCACCCCTGCAATTGTTGTTATAATTTTTGCGTCTTCCTTGGTATAGCGTACCTCTTTAGGATGAGAGATGAGTGTGTGTGAGTGTGTCCAAGTGAGGTGCATAGGCCTCCTATTTACACTAGTCCAAGTGACCCTCATTTCACTAAAGCAGGGCCAACTTGAACAATTGTCATTTATTTTATTTATTTTGTAGCCTTTACAATTGTTCCAATGAGGCCGACTTGGTCTTCATGTCATCTATTTCTTTCTAGTGCATTCCAGGGTCTTCCATAATGGTTTCTTTGTATTTTCTTATGGAGAATGACTACCCTAAGTTGCAAAACTTCAACAATGAATGCTAAAAGATGGGCATCCGAGGCAAGATTAATATATCTTAGGAATTTTTTTTACTCAATTTTTTTGTTAAGTATCCACAACCATTGTATTAGCTCAAAATGAAATATACAGGGACTTTGCTATTGGTTTGCCGCTCGAGAAACCAGACTAACAACATAAAGATAATTTTTCAAGTTTGTCGGTCATTACAAACCAGTGCTTCTCAAAACTATAGAACATAAAATAACATATTTTATGAATAATAAAGGAGAGTCTAGAATATGCTTGCCTATCATTCTGCTGACTGAAAGTAGGTGGGAAAAGAGCACCCAGAATTTTAAAACTAGAAAAAAGAGTACATGAACTAAGAGTCATGAGCAAATTAAACAAGAGGAGGATGTTCATTTGCTACATGAACATGTGGCTGAGGATAATCCAGGGTGGTGAAGGCCAGTCCAACCAACTTGTTTGCCAACGTGTTTATCTTGTGGTCCACGAGCTTCACTTGAAGTTGCACGTTGTCCAGTTGTAAGAGTATCTCCTAGTGCGCTTCATTCCTCTCGACTAGAACCTTCCCCATTAGCATTTTTAAATGCCAATAAATATTGATGTTTTTTAAATAATGTGACTCACGAGCTCTAGTGGAGCCAAGGTCAGGAACCCAAGACCAAGTGGAGTCATTTACTTCTTCATTGAAGATGAAATGTTTGAGAACATTAACATCCACTTTGGCTAGATCAATTTTTGCTTGGATATCTAGAGGGGTGTGAGCATGGTTGTCTTCAACAAGGTTTTCCCGCAGCAGAGTTAGCCCGAGAGCCAGAGGTTTGACATCAACCACTCAAAGAGTGACAGTGAGAGCTCCCATGGGCCATGGGAGTTGACAGGAAGTAATGGCTAAAGGTGAAATGAAGCACGATAGAGTCGGGGGTTCATGAATGGCGTGTAACTAGGTGAGGCACAGTAGGATGGAAGCAAATCAAGAGAGCAATTGAAGTAGCGGTCGAGGGGAGGGGCATAAAATATTATCTGAGCACTCAGGAGCCATACAGGTCATGGGAGAGCTCACAATCATCATCAAAGATGCCATTAAGAGCAATAAAATCCACCAATGTACGATGGACTAGGTGAGGATGAACGCAAAGATCCAAAGGTAGAGGAAGGATGCTAACAAGTAGGGGCATAAACAAGTTTGATGGTGCATGCTAGTTACAAGGGAGGGGAGCGGAGGACCAGGTGTCTCAGGGGAGGACGTGAGGGGACAACTGACCACGTATCTCGGGAAGCGACTCTTACATCGAAGTGCATCCTAAGGACCGTGCTTGATCCAGGTGGATATCGATGGCCACCTACCTTTTCCAACTGGCTCAAAACAATTTTCTGGCAATTTTGGTAATTTACTATTTTAGCAGTTTTTAACTTCCGGGGCCATTTTGAGTGCCAAAATGAAGGTTTTTCGGGATCGAGCTTCTCAATGATAACCAAAGGCATGATTGAGCCCCCAAAATGAATCTCCTCAACGATACCTTTCCAATGGGCTATCATGCGCCTAAAACAAAGATAGTATGCAAAAGTTACGACTCCGGGAAGTTGATGTACTAACTTACCCAAACGGGGCCCACATGACTTTTGGCACTTCATCTCCTACGGTTAGGTTTTTGGATGTCTAGGGTTTTTGGCATTCTTGTTTATTGTAAAAATGACTTCAAAGCCTCATTGTAATGATCTTCTTGTGAATGCGAGTAACCGTCACATCTCTTCTCAAAGATAAGCTGCCACCATTCTAACGAGTCTTTCGCTCTGTATTTTTACAGTTTTTGTACATTTCTTTCATTAATAGAAATCCTGTATTACTGTATATCTATGTTTATGGTTGCATCTTTGATACATTTATGTTATATTATTAGATATCTGAGATATCTTTGTTCACATTTCTTTATTATATCTCCGCTCTCATTTCGTGCCAAAAATAATCCGGATCAGTGGTATCAGAGCAGGCTGCTCTTGATCATTTTTCAGTGCATGTCCCCGACGAGGTTCGAGTATAGTAAGTTGGGTCTCAAGCTTGTCTCTCTTGAGGACAATCTCTCTCTAACACCCAAGAAACCTTCAATGGCGGAAGAAAAGAAAAATGATGGAGCAAACGATCCTATCAGTATGTTGCTTGAGCAAGCTCTCACACGACAGAGGGACGAAATGATGGAGAATTTTTCCCACATCCTTCAACGCCTGTCGATAGCAGTAGATGCATCTTCATCAAACGACCACTTTGGAAGCACCTTGCCTTTCAAGGTACAAGTTAATTTTGATATTACTGTATTTGAAGGATAGATAGATGCAGAAGCCCTAGACAAATGGTTAAATTTGCTAGAAGGTTATTTCTTTGTTCACAATTTTTTCGACAGAGAAAAGATCACCTTCGTGTTAGAATATAGAAGATGGTGTGCTCATTTTACCATTAACGATACCTTCGTCACCCAACCATAGGCCAAAGACTCCCTCCGAGCACCTTAACCTTGACTGAGAATTCCTTCGGAAGCAAACCCTAGGCTAGATAGCCAAACAAAGAGTAGCGCATCAATCCCCAAGGATAGCACATCACAAAAAGCTGATCAGATGTTCCAAACCCTGGCCAAAAGATATTCAAGCCAAAATTGAGAACTTACTGCTGCTGCACCTGCACCTGCAACCCTCCTCCAAACCTGCGCACCAGACTGCAACTGCAGTGCGCACCAACTGGGAAACTGCAATTCTGAGATGCTGCAAATGAGAACTGGCACCCTGTATTTATAGTAATCCTGCCAGTTTTGTTGGGGCCAACTTCTCCTTCTGGGTATGTGTCTATTCAGTATATTATTATTATTTTTGGCCGACTTCTTCTCTTGGAGGCTAATAGCCTAATATAAATTATCTTCTTGAGCCGACAAGGCTTCTAGGGTTATTAGCCAACTCATTAGGGTTTCTCTTACTTCTCGGAGTCTTCTATTCTCGTCAGGTTCACACGTGGGGGTAAATACCTTCCGCAGCTACCATAATATTAACACTCCCTCCTAGCTAGAGAGGTATTTACAGGTAATGGACTTGAGCACAAGATATACCATTTACCCAGTAGCATCAATATAATCATCTAGACTATTTCATGACTAGATCATGAGCATCACCATCATCATCAACTGCATCATCTCTCGAAACCATACTTCATTTGAGTAGTTAGATATGATGTTGGATAAGTCACTCTCACCATAGAGTGATACAAGAGGAGTAAAAGCTCTGAACTATTTTCCTTCTGGAAAATCTCTGTTCATCATTCATCTGAATGATCATTGTCTCCAATAAACTGTTGATAGTCTTCAAGGCAATTAGCCAAGGATAGAACACACCTGTGTCTATTCGTAGTAGTACATAACTACAATCCAGTGGTTAACTACCACATCAAGTAACACACAAGTACTTGATCAGCAATGTAAGGTTGCGAACGGTGAAACATATTCACCACAATAGTCCTCATCTACTGTCATATAGTCTTCATAACAAACATCTGAGAGCATCTTGCATAGAAACAATGTTATGATAAAAATTGTATCATCTGGGCCAATCTTTCACTCACGTCTGTGAGATATGAAAGAATGTCTGCGACCACAATAGTCTTCATCTGCATAGAAACAATGTTATGATAAGAACTAAATCATCTGGGCCAATCTTTCACTCACGTATGTGAGATCTGAAAGAGTGTCTGCCCTCAGTATATAATATCAACAATAATCATCTGGGCCAATCTTTCACTCACGTCTATGAGATCTGAAAGAATGTTTGCCCTCAATATAGAATATCAACAATGGGCTATCTGCCCCATTCTTCTCAACCAAGGAAGAAGGATTATTTATGATTTATGAACCTGGACCATTTCCCACCCCGGGCCATTCTTCCGACACTAAACAAAGTGTAACCTGGAGGGAATGAGTCTGCCCTAAGGAATGATTGTCCTGGACTATTCCCCACCCTGGGCCATTATTCTGACACTAAACAAAGTGTAACCTGGAGAGAATGAGTCTGCCCTCGAGGAATAACTATCCCTGATTGCTGACCCTGGACTATTCCACACCCTGGGCCATTCTTCCGACACTAAACAAAGTGTAATCTGGAGAGAATGAGTCTGCCCTCGAGGAATAACTGTCCGGACCATTCCCCACCCTGGGCCATTTCTCCAACACTAAATGAAGTGTAACCTGGAGAGAATGAGTCTGCCCTCGAGGAATGTCTGTCCTGCATCAACCTCCAAAACGGACGATTCTTCGAAACTACTCACAACTGTGAACTTTGAAAGAATGACTGCCTGACGAGGTGGACCATTCTACTTGACCACTACTCAGAGTGACTACCAAGAAGAATGACTGTCCTAGACCACTCCCCATGTTAACCACAATGGGAAGTCGTTGTCTATGATACATCAGCAATCAGTCTGCCTCCCATGTTAACTACAATGGAAAGTCATTGTCCGTCAGAAATCTCAATCCACTTTCCGAACATGAAAGCATCTGTCCAATCTGGACTATTTTTCAATTACAAAGATAAATAATATTTTCAATGCTCCCTCCTAACTGGAGAGTTATTTCAATTACAAAAATAAATGTTTGTGTACCTTCTTCTAGTTTGGAGAGTCTTCCCTTCTAGCTAAGAGAGTTATTTCCACGAGCTCTAGCTTGAGTATGCAAGTTCTTTCATCTTGAGTAGAGGCTTTACCAAAATGTATGCTTATCTGCTTATCTGCAGAGATATGTATTGGAGAATCACTTTCTTCTTTCTGGACTTCATCATGGATAATGTAATGCTTGTACTTTAGTCTGGAATACTGTAAAGGCTTCATGTAGATCTGAACAATAGAGTATATCATAGTTGGAGAACTGGAACATATCCATGTGGTACTTCTTCTGTCATCACGAGAACTGATCTTTTGAGTAGTCATCTTGATGTTATAGGAAATCTTCGCCACGCTTTTGCTGTGCACTGGAGGTTTTCCGCCAAGTTGTCTTCTTCTTAACTGCATACATGAGTCTCTTTCTGGTATGCCTCAAAGTTTTGAGATTGCTCTTCATACGCTCTTTATTCAATTTCTCTGGAGAACATTCTTTGCATTCGTCTGATGTAGAATTCTGAATCATGGATATTGCGGATGATACAATGACTTATATAGAGATAAGTCTGGTGTACTGGAACAATCAATCATTATAGTCTTCTCCCTCCATCTGGGAGAACCTCTGATTCTAGATCTCGCAATGCTTTCATTTATAAGTCTTCCGTACACTGTTCTTCATCACGACTTTCAGTTCCTCTGCTTGATTTCTTTTAGTGAGTTCATATCAAGCTGGTAATTTTGTGATTCTTGATACAATGACTGGTTGTTCTGGTTCTTCTTTTTCTTTCTTGAAATCTTTATGTTCTTCTTCATGTTTTTCTTTAACTCTTTTGGGTCCATGGAGTTTCTTATAGATTCCATGCCCTAGAGATTTCACTTCTTACCTTCATCATCGATTCACGGATCTGGATGGACAACCAAAAATACTTTAAGGCTTCTCTTCGAAAAAGGTCTTCTTCTGCAGTTGAGCTGAACACATACTGTCTTTTCATGGCTGCTACCATGGATATATACATTTCATCGTCTTCAATGGATCATAGGATTAGCTCCCTCCTAATCCTTGCTTCATGTATAAGTGTATATAATCTGCTCCCTTCGTCCGACTGAGTTCATGCTTCCGTCTCCATCCTTATTGTCTTCTACAATATATAATAGAGTCCACGCTTCCATCTGCATTCTTATTGTCTTCTATAGAATGTCATGAGTCTTTTTCCAGTTTCCTTTCGATTGTTGACTTCTTTCTGTCTTTACTTTTTACAAGTCTCTTCAAGATTGATTCTAATTTCGATCTTATCTTGTAATGTCTTCCACATGATTTGTATTATCTAATGATATTCATCCTTATCTTGTTATTCTTCCATAGTTCTTCTTGGAACACATTATCTTCCAAGAGATAGATATACAAGATATGTACAAAGACGATGTAAGCAAGATATGTACAAGAAAATAAGAAGAGTGTTGTTACCTTTTAGTAGAAGAAGTCTCTTCCATCCTGCTTAGTCTTCTTTGTAGGTTCCTTTTCTTCGACAACTGATGCTTCATGCTTCTCTTTCCTTTTCTTTAGCTCGGGACACTGATTCCTGTAGTGATCGTACTTCTGACAGTTGAAGCACTATATTTCTGAAATATCTTTTCTTTGTTTTGGCTTCTTTCTTGAATCAAACTTTCTTTTGTCCCTGAAGTTCTTGAATCTTGCTGTGAAGGCTTGATCATCGTACTTCTTTTGAGGTTTCTCTTTTGCATTGATCCTTGATTCTTCTTGAGCACAACAAGTCCAAAGTTCTTCAAATGTCAGGTACTTCTTCCTTGTGTTCATGCTTGCGGCAAATGCATCCCATGTCTTGGGAAGACCATTGAGTACTATGTTCACCAATTTCTTTTCTGAAGTGATCTCTTCAATAGCTTGTAGTTGATCTCTTAACTGGGAGATCCTTACAAAGAATGATGTTATGTTGTCGTCATCATTCATCTTCATGTCACAGAGCTCATTCTTCAGACTCATAATTTGTCCAATGTTTCTGATTGAGAAGAGATTTGTTAGGGCATCGTACATCTTCTTCGATGAGTCAAGATGGGAGATGTAGGGTATCAAGTGGTCTTTTATGGAATCCACTATGATACTCATGGCATTGATGTCAACGTCTTTGAACTTCTCCATAGCTGCAATGTTCTGCAGTTCCTTCTCTTCTCCTTCTTCAAACTCTGGCTTCACGATCTTTCCTTTCACAATATCTAGCATTTTATTCTTAGCAAGGATGAGGTCAATCCTTGCCTTCCATGCTCCGAAGTTAGAGGCTCCATCTAGCTTGTTCTCAAATTTCATAGAGTTCGTCATGGCTTGTTTGACTTGGTCAAACCCTAGATTTGACCAGAAATCCAAACTTCACGTCTTGGCCTTCTGAGAGTACCAGGAAATGCGTTGGGCTAGGGCGCACTGATCTATCTGGAGATTAGGTCGATCTCGTCACTTAAGGTGCCTCGACAAGAGGTTTAGGGTTTCTGCAACTGCTTCTGCTAGTAACCCTAGCTGCAATGCTTCTGGAAACTGCTCCTGCTAGTAACCCTAGTGACAGTTCCTTAACGAGCTCAATGTCTAGCGGCTATGTTTCCTTCTAGCATTTTAGGCTGACTGAAGGGGTGTGGGCCCATAACATGTTAGAATATAGAAGATGGTGTGCTCGTTTTACCATTGACGATACCTTCGTCACCCAACCATAGGCCGAAGCCTCCCTCCGAGCACCTTAACCTTGACTAAGAATTCCTTCGGAAGCAAACCCTAGGCTAGATAGCCAAACAAAGAGTAGTGCATCAATCCCCAAGGATAGCGCATCACAAAAAACTGATCAGATGTTCCAAACCCTATCCAAGAGATATTTAAGCCAAAACTGAGAACTTGCTGCTGCTGCAGCTGCACCTATAACCCTCCTCCAAACCTGCGCACCAGACTGCAACTGCAGTGTGCACCAACTGGGAAACCGCAATTCTGAGATGTTGAAAATGAGAACTGACGCCCTGTATATATAGTAATCCTGCCAGTTTTGCTGGGGTCGACTTCTCCTTCTGGGTATGTATCTGTTCAGTATATTATTATTATTTATGGTCGACTTCTTCTCTTGGAGGCTAATAGCCTAATATAAATTATCTTCTTGAGTCGACAAGGCTTCTAGGGTTATTAGCCAACTCATTAGGGTTTCTCTTGCTTCCCGGAGTCTTCTATTCTCGTCAGATTCACACGTGGGGGTGAATACCTCCCGCAACTACCATAATATTAACACTTCGCACTCCTTAAAGCTCTCCCTCATGTCAAACATTGGTGGGAAAATTACCGGGAGCAAAGTTCCACAGAGGATTTTGGAATATATGGCGCCGAGCCCACTTGGGATTTTTTTGTGGATGCAGTAAAGGAACAATATTACCCTGTTGGCAACTATGAGGACCAATACATGAGATGGACCACACTACGGTAAGAGAGGGGCCAAGCAGTTCTGTAGTTCACCAATTCCTTCCATACCTTGCGCACCAAGCTCGATATCAAAGAATCAGAACGACATTTGGTTCTGAAATACCGTGGGGCTCTACACAGATACATCCAAATTGAAATGGATTTTCTAGACATCTCATCACTCAGTGCTGCTTATCGATATGCTATTAAAACCGAGTAGAAATTTAAGCACCAGAACAAACGAGAGTTCCGGTCTGCAAATCCGCAACAACCAAAGTATGACAAAGACAACCCTAACAAACAGTCTCCCGAAAACTAGTCCAAGCCATAGGAAAAGAAGGGTCACGAGAAGACAAAGAAGGACACCGGAAAATGGTGCGATTTCCACAAAAGCCCCTGACACAACACCGATGAATGTCGCTCAAAACAGTCATTGGTGGCCGAGATCAAAGACAAGGAGCCGAACCCTGATTCAGAATCTGATTATGAAAATGGTAAAGGAAAGATCATTGACTCAGACCCCACTGCTATTGTCGCAACCACAACAATTCAACCAGAAGAACCAACAAATCTTGAAGAGGGGGAGCACCTTTTTCATTCACAGATGTGGGTGAAGGGGACCCCGCTGCATTTTATTGTTGATAGCGGAAGCTAGAAGAACCTCATCTCAGCAGAGGTTGTCAAACAATTGAGATTGTTGACAACACCACACCCACAACCATACAACATCGGGTGGCTTCGCCAAGGACGAGATCTCTGTGTCAACCAATAGTGTCGATTATCATACAACATCCAACCCTTCAAGGATGAGGTATTATGTGATGTTGCCCCACTGGATGTCTGTGATGTCCTCTTGGGCCAACCATATATGTGGAGACGCCATGCTGTTTATGAGTCTCAACCCCGTAGTGTCACTGTTACTTTGGGGGGTCATCTCTACAGAATACCAGAGGTAGTTCCAACTATTGTTCCACCTAAACAGTGCCGTAAGGTAGTATCTCATACTGCAAAATTCAGCTTCTTCACAATCTGTTCAAAAGGGGAACAAAAGGACACTGCAACCACTATAACCTCGCTCCAAGCACCTTTTATCCAACATAAGCAGGTCGACAAGGTTGCAACAAAGCGTAAAGAGTCCTTTTGCACACAGGGATATCATGTAGCCAGACTGGCTAAAAAGGTCCAACCCTTTCATTCACATGTTCGTGACAACCTTCAACAAGCTAAGCATCACAACTTCTCCAACAAGGCAAGCAACTCATCAAGATGCAGATTCAACAAACGCTTTTCCCTCTCCCCCGGACACTCAATGCAATGGAGACCATTGCTTCCTAAGGAGGGAGGATTGATCCAGGTGGATATCGGTGGCCACCCACCTTTTCCAACTGGCTCAAAATAGTTTTCTGACAATTTTGGTAATTTACTATTTTTAGCAGTTTTTAACTTCTGGGGCCATTTTGAGGGTCAAAATGAAGGTTTTTCGGGATCAAGCTTTTCAATGATAGTTGAAGGCATGATTGAGCCCCCAAAATGAATCTCCTTGACGATACCTTTCCAACGGGCTATCATGCGCCTAAAACAGAGATCGTATGCAAAAGTTATGACCCCGAGAAGTTGATGTACTAATTTACCCAAACAGGGCCCACATGACTTTTGGCGCTTCATCTCCTAGCGTTAGGTTTTTGGATGTTTAGGGTTTTTGGCATTCCTTTTTATTGTAAAAAGGCCTTCAGAGCCTCATTGTAATAATTTTCTTGCAAATGCGAGTAGCCATCACATCTCTTCCCAGAGATAAGCTATCACCATTCTAGCGAATCTTTCACTCTGTATTTTTACAGTGTCTGTACATTTCTTTCATTAATAGAAATCATGTATCACTGTATATCTGTGTTTATGGTTACATCTCTATATTGTATTATTAGATATCTGCGATATCTCTGTTCACATTTCTTTATTATATCTCCGCTCTCATTTCGTGCCAAAAATAATCCAGATTAATGCTTCTATTACATTGACATGTAACCCTCCAAATCTTCATCTATATTTTGAGAAAAATAAATAATATTAAATAATACATTTCTTTCTAACAATGTATTATAGACTTTCTACAACATATCCTCCGCTAATCCCTTTGATGTCAACGAGTGTTGGAGGTATGCTGGTTATTTTTAATCTTTCAACCAGTGTTGGAGGTATGCTGGTTATTTTTAATCTTTCAACCAGTGTTGGAGGTATGCTAGTTATGCTAGTGCTGGTTATTTTTAATCTTTCTGTATGCTAGTTATTAATTTTTTTTTAAGAAAGAGGAGAGTCGACCAAGGTGAGAAAAGTATATATTATTGATTTTCTTTAAAGAGAACATTCGAGTAGTTATTTTTATATTTAGTACTATAGCCATGCCGGGTGGCTTGTTGCGGTGGACAAATAAATTAATTTAAATTCAATGTAATTCGAGCTATATATTTGAGGTAAATATTCAAGTAAATCGATATTTTTGACCTTATTTTTATCGTCGAAGAATTGCGGAAGGCCACTGTCCGAAGAAGAATTTTTAACGTCAGCAGCAGCTTTCGGGCTTCAAATTCATAGTCTCCGGCCAAAATCCGGATCTTGTGACTTCTCTACCCGTAGCAGAAACCCTTGCCGCTGCAAATCCGGTCGTCAGTCGTGTAAAACCGACTGTTTTGCCATGACTACCGAGTAGTAAGTTTTCATCCATTAAATTCCATCTGAACTAGCCAAATTGTTAGAAATCGTCCATCAAATCCCTAATTTGGAAACTCAAATTGGGAAAAAATTAAGATGCTTTTAATTTAATTAACGTTTTAAAGGTTTTTATCTTTATTTTTTTTTTGAATGTATTAAATTATCTCTGGGTTGAAACAGTTTAAGTAATTATAGGATGATTCTTCCTACGATTTTAGTTGTTTTAAGTTTCATCCATCCATTTCTCTTATAGGTTGTTAAATTGTTAGGAATCAGGCATTAAATCGTTAGTTTAAATATCACGCTTTTCGTTAGTCTAATCATACGAGGGTTTGTAATTTGTTTGTATATTCTTAGAATTTGAATTTCTTAAATTTAGGTTTTAGGCAATTTTAAGATGAATCTTTCTTGCGATTTGAGTTGTTTGAAGTAAATTCATTGATAAAATATGCGGGTTTTTGAATTTTTAAGGCAATTTTATACGTAAGAATTGCATAGGCAAATTTTGGAAGTAATGTTACCGATGAAGTTTGTTTAGCTTTTGGTTTTTAACCGAAACAGTTGCGGGAATTCACTTTGAGATCCTTGTTCGGTGTAAATAAACGGAAATTTATTGTTATGCAGTGATTATTTGTTCAAGCTGTTGCTGATTGGTGATTCAGGAGTTGGAAAATCATGTCTTCTTCTCAGATTTGCGGTAATTTAATTGATAAGCCCTATATGTTAGGGTTTGATATAAGCTGATTATTTCATATGACTGTGTTATTAAAACTGTATTCCAGTCATAGTGCAAAATACGGTAAATTTTAGCTGAATCTTCTAGCATCACCAACTGTGGGAAATATTGAGCATTTTTCCGAGCTCAATGAAAAAATTTAAATGTTTACATTTTCATGATGAAATTTAAAGTTCTGTAGTCATATCACCATTTATCGATTTTAGCTAAGTTCAGGGGTTACTATGTGAATTTGCATGAAATCTATCTTAAAGTCACTTTGAAATGCTGGAAACTGTTGTCTATGAAATTCTAACTGGCTTCTGAACGTGCAGGACGACTCCTATTTGGAGAGCTACATCAGCACAATAGGAGTTGACTTTGTAGGTTTGATTTGCCCCAAAATCTGTTTTATTAAAATTTCCTTTCACTTCATTTTGCATTCACTGTGATCTCAGAACGAATAGAAGGTTAAATCAAATGGTTTGTCTGCCTTCATTTCCTCTCATGTGATCTCTTAGCGATTTATGTTTACTGCTTGAGTTTTGCTTTTCCCATTTATTTGTGGATTCATATTCTCTATTTTGACTTTCAGAAATTGTAGTTACCAGGACGTGGTTATACTTGTAGGGCTATGTTTCTCTCACGGAAAGATGTATTTTTTTTTGAAATTGTAAAAGTATCTCACTAAATCAGGAAATAACATACTCTTACAACCAAAGTCTGGGCATGGTGGCACACCCCAAGTCAACCAAACCTATCATACTCCAGAAAGGAACTATCTTATATCCATATTATTTATGGAATTAATGTCAATCATCAATGTTTAATCAAATATTTCCCTTAATAGTGAAACACAAAGAGCCATATAGGGAGAAGGCATAGCCCCAAAATCTATGAATTGATGGCTAAGACCACCAATACAACTAGACAAGTGACCTGTTATCACACGAACTCACACTTGTAGAGATAAAGTCCGAAAGCTCAAGTGCGATCTGGTGTAACCAAGAGGGAGGCCACTGTCACCTCAGCAATCCCTCTTTTACTTCAGCCTGGCTCTCCTCCGGCTCAAGGGGGGTTTCCCTGGTTTGAGATTGCTAGGACTTAGGGCAATGAAGTTTAAGATGACGTGGACAGTGAGTCAAGGAAAAATGGTTTTTAGTAAGCTTTGGGGTATGAAAAAATGATTAGAGGACTGGAGATCGATGTCTTTTCGTTGGACAATGGAGTCAAGGAAACCACCTTGAAGGCAATCTAAAGGCAATAGAAGACTTGAAGATTGAAACCCTAGGACTATACCATCATAGGCCTAGGGCTAATCTTCTAGGAGATAAACCGTAGAGTTTATACCCTCATAAAACCTAGATGCTGTCCTATTCGTCTAGCACAAGATCAAATGGAAACTAGGCAAAATCCTAAAGTTTATCCAATCATAAACCCTAGGATTTAAGCTAGCCAAAGACAAGGTCTAAGGGGATGTACAATCACAACCCCTAAACTAGGTCTTAAATGCTTCAATAGGCTTAAAATGAATGAGAACAAGGAAGGGGATGCACCATTACAATCCTTCTTAGGGTTTCAAACAAAATTATTCGAGGACAAGATATCGTGCAACTTATTAACCATTTGATAGAGCATTCACTTAAACGCCATGAATAAACCATAAAATACTTGGAAATAACCCTTACCAGCCAAGTTGTTATGCATGGAGAAACCCTAGAAGAAACATCCACCAAGACAAGAAGAAACATCCACAAGTGATCTCATGCACAAATTTCCTTGATCCTCCATCCAAAGCGCAAATCAAGAAATTTCAGAAATTTCAGAAATTTCAGACCTCTTAAGGGATTTCTCCCTCAAGTTGTGGTGAGAAAATGAGAGGAAGTGCACCTCTATTTACAGAGGAAGTGCTCAACTTCCTTGTACATTAAAATATTAATTTCCAAGCTAAAATCCCCTATTCTAGCCTATGGAGGGGAAAAAGGCCCTCTTCAATAATTAAATAATCTAAAATAATACAATTTTGGGGGCATTCATGTCACATGTACAGAATCCAAGGGGGATGAGCCTTGAAAGATCAAACACATCATCAAGATGTCTTCCAAAAATATTATTTTCCAAGCTAAAATCCCCTATTCTAGCCTATGGAGGGCAAAAGGCCCTCTTCAATAATTAAATAGTCTAAAATAATACAATTTTGGGGGCATTCATGTCACATCTACAAAATCCAAGGGGGATGAGCCCTGAAAGATCAAACACATCATCAAGATGTCTTCCGCTTATAGCATCCACCCTCCAAAGGCCCTTCAATGTACATGGATCCTTCAATAAGTCCCCCAACCAGTTATCAACAATCTTCTGGACTTCCTCCAACTGTGGGTGTACAAGCCCTAGATGCTCCCTCAAAGGCGGACAAATCATTATCTATCCTTTAATGAATCGGCCCTAACAGTAACCTAGGTCGGCTCCAAATAATCTTATATTAACAAATCACCTTCAAACACATGTAGGTTGGCTCTACTATTTCATTCCACACACACACACACAAGGTCGACTTCATTCATTAACTTCTCAGTATTTAGGGCACTGGGCAAGATTCGCTGTTTCCCTGCGCCTGGTCTGCAATAACATGTGCCACCAAACTCTGTATTGGTTATATCTTTCTTCTGCTGCAGTGATACCGTTTGATTGACCAGGCTGTACAACACTTCTAGGCTGTCCTCTGCTGCCAAGTAATGCCCAGAATGGACCTCTTTCTGCTTAGATTTCACTCTGGTCTGTGTTTGGTGGTATTCGCACCCGAAACTCACACAATCTTTGAAAAGGAAGATTCCCTACAGTTGTAAGAGGTGCAAGACTTCTTAACCTTATTAGGTAGATATGATGGATCACAAACAACTTTTTCTTACATCTGGCAATTTCACCTTCTGATGTCACTCCATTCACTTCACCTTCTTCATCAAACGTCACCTTGCAATCTGGCTTGCTAAGCATGTAATTTCCACCATAAATAGCACTGAGTTGTGAAACTACCCGAGGAGGTTCTCCCATCCCATATGATAAATATATGTAATGGTGAGCTTCCCTGAAAGCGTGTAAGAGATTCTGCACACAGATTTATCCTCTTTACTGCCTTAAAGTATAAATATTTGGTGACACCGGTGTGAATGAGGAGTCGAACTAATGCTCCATCATTAGAAACCTGGACTCATGTTCTTCATGAGCTGCTGGCACTTTTCAAACAAGCATCTCCACCATTGTTACCATGACCATCAACCCGACTTCTCCCTGATCCAACCATTGGAGGGTCCTTCTCGCTCTGTCACTTACATTACTTCTTATGAGTCACAATGTGTTCCTGTGCACATGCCTGTTTTTTTACCAAGTGAGAAAGATTGTCATGGTAACAAACTTCCTTGTCATCTGTATTTTCTCCTTGTAGTGAAACTGGGGGTGCTTCTCTGAAGGTGTCTGTTGTTTCCACTTGAATCAGAGCAACAGAAACTGAAAATGCAGAAAGTGCTGAAGCTAAAGCTTTCTCTAAGATAGTCTGGAATTTTGAGGAGTCGGATGCTGGTAAATAAACTTGCTTGAAACATCTGAGCCAGAAATCACCCCTTCCATTGAAATTGTCAGTTTCAGGGTTTCTCTGGAAACAAACAGTTTCTCTACTTTGCTCAGGAGTATGACTTCCCATCTTCACACAATTAAGCATATCCTCAAAATGAGCCTCTCTGCCCAGTATAACACACTGTTGAAGCTGCTTAAGATTAAACGTATCCTTGAGGTTTTCATTCATTTTGTCCTTCACTTCTTTGGCAGCATTGTTAAGATCCTCATCACTGATATAATGTGAGGATGCATCGCCACCTTTTGCAAACGTGGTAAGGCTGATTCCACCTTCTTGGCTACAGCTCTATGCAATTGCCCATACATCTTTTTCATAATCTTACTGAATAATGCTAAAATCTGTTGTCTACCCAACTGCTTCAGCTGGGCCTCCACATAGCCAATGTCACAATTGTGCAAACCCATAGCCAGCAAAGTTGTGGCTTGACTAATGAAGCTGGTAACCTTTCACCTCCAAATATTCTCTCCATGATTGCTCCTTCTTCCTTACCAAATATCATCTCATCTAAATCAGCGAATGCCTCTTCTTCCACATGGACAGGCATCATTGCCAGTTCAGGTATAGATTGAGATGTTGGGGTCTTTTATTATTCACATACTCTGTCCAGGAAACTGTATTTCTCTGGATCATCTTCAAAATTTTAATCTGGTACCCAGCAAAGTGTTGGGTAACATCTGGCTCCTACTTGGGGACAAGTGTCCTTTTCGGGGGCACTTGAGAACCTCAGAATCTCATCATGCGATGAGGCAATGCCAAGTGAGATCTGTGATCCAATGTAACCACTCATTCTCTCAGGAGTGTAACTCCCTTCTCCTTTTGTGTTCGGTTACCATAGAAAACAATGATACATTAAAGTCCAGGTACTTGTATGCTGGAAAGATCCACACCCGTCCCCAGAATATGCCTTTTACACCAAATTGACCACGTGCAGTTTCATTTTCATTATGAATTTCAGATCACTGTGGACCACCATTCTGAAAGGAATCGTTTCTTTGATTTTCTGGCTCAACTTGGGCATGGGATGAACTGCACAATCTTGAACTGCTTCTCTTCACAACTGATACATACTTAACTTTCTCTAAACTTGGAGGCATGGACCCATATACCGAACATTCTAGATCCACAACCTCTAGGGGTTGATGCAGTTGCCCATCATCTTTATAAGCTTGTTCAAACGCCAGATGAGACTCTTCTAACAACAGAACAAGCTGCCAAGGCTTTCGGTCCATTCTATACCCTACTAACCATTCTCGCATGTCACATACTTCAATACAGTCAGTGTTGCTACAGATAGATGCAAGAATTTATTTAGTATGCTGAGATTTCCTGGTTGTTCTATTGCCATCTTTCATAATCTTCAGTTCAGTATCTTGAAGTTGGTGGTCCCACCTAAGGGACTTGATGGAACAATCATCTAGTGAATTCTGTGATTGACTCACAGTCACAATCTTTTTATTTCTTTGTACAGGATCTACGATCTTGTGGACTCTCCTTGTAGCCGTATCCTTGAATAAAAATCCCTGCTGATGACTCTGCAAAACTAGTGTATTTGGATCCCAGTTCTCTTGTGATCAAGCGAGGGGTCAGGAAACTCGAACAAGCAGTAATCATAACCTTCGAGCTCTTTAATGATGCCAGCCTGTCCTCCCACACCCATTTTCATAAAGTCTACTCTGTTATTATGGTCATAATTGTTGTATAGGGGAGGACCATCAAAATACCTCACCAGTGTCTTCAGTCTGCCAGTTTGTGGTTTCAACATTTTTTGTCAAAAATTGTAGCTTCGTGAGGATGATAGAAGGTGTTTAGGAAGAAGGTGAAATTTCAGTTTTGCATTAATTGCCAGAGTGCATGAAATTTCCACATGGTATCAGAGCTTGTTATGGTTGAGATCACTCTTGAGTAAGAGGGAGTTTATATTTCAGCTGGAGTTTATCTGGGAAAGGTACTCAAAATAGTTAAGGTCATTGGGTGTGAAACCTGAGGTTGCTTGGGAAAAGCATTTGTGCCCTAGAAAGGGTTGTCTACTTCATGTACTGCTGATTTTTTTTGGCACTCAAGACTTTTCAGGATGTGTAAGATGACTCTCGGTCTAAGAGTGTGATAGGTTGGATGGAGCTTCTAATTTTGTTCCATGGAAGCTCAGGCTTCAGATTATGATGGAGGAGGTTGATCTTTAGGAGCATGTTGAGAAGAAAATTCCAGAACCTACCTATCCAACACAGTTGGTCTCTCATTGATAGAAGGAAGCGAAGGTCTCTCATTGATACAAGGAAGTGAAGGTGAAAAGAATGATTCTTGATTCTATGAAAAATCATTCCATCTACACATATCAGATAAGAAGTCAAGTAAGATCATGTTTGATGCTTTAGGTAAGTTATTTCAGAATTCTTGTGCTTCTCGACAGATGCTTTGGCGAAACTAGCTCTTAGCCATTCGCATGAATAAGACAGGTACTATGGTGAGCTACTTGACTAGGATTAGTGAATTGAACGATCTATTGGTTGCCATTGGAACTAAGATGGAGGATCAGGAGATAGTGTCCATCGCCTTTAAGGGGCTTGCTTCTTTTTGGACACCTTTTGTTCAAGGTATTTTTGCTTGAGAGAACATACTATATTTCCCAAAGCTTGCGGTTGACCTTGTGTAGGAAGAAATCAGATTGCAATTTTGTTCGGAGCAACAAGGGGAAGTAGATGTTATTGGTCTCGTTGAGAAGATTGTTATCCCCATTTTGTGGGATAACTAGGGAGATTATGTGTCGAGGCCCTCAGGTTGCAGATATGGAGTGTCGAGAGACTACATGATTAGAAGTATCCTTTTGCACAGATGGAGACCCTTCTCACCACCACAGAGGTCGTAGATTTTCAGATGGCATCCACCACACCAGCTGGCTTTCGAGAGGCAATGGGCCTTGCTCCATGAGGTACGAGTCAGGTATTATGGTAAGTCTCATTTCAATATTTGAGGCATTCGAGTATGTTGTATCTTAGACTGCTTTAGATTTCATGACATATGCTTGGACATTATGCCTTTTGCTTTGCTTCACCTTGGTGGTTGACATTGTGCCCTAGTAAGTGGTCTTTCTTGGGAATGGGTTTGCTACTAGGAACTCCCTTGAAGAGCTATCGTACCGTTCCTGACCATACTTACCACCTTTCATCTCTTAAACCCCCCATTTCCTTATCTCTTGGGATTTTAGGGTTTATGGACCCAAGAAGGGGTTGTCTCTCATTCTATGGGAAGAAGGGGCTAAAGGCCTAGAGGGATTGTTGTTGGGTAAAAGATTAAATCCTATTTATAAACGTTCCAGATGCTTCGCCTAGGGATCCCCCAAGAAAGCAATGAAATGCTTATCTGTAAGAAAAGGGGGACCCACAAGAATAATGATTAAGAATGCTTAAAGGGTTAGTTGGAGGATAGGAGGTCTCATCACGAGCCGACCTATCATGATCATGGATATCTAGTGGTATGACATTGCCATCATATGGTCACCAAGCCAGGGTAATGGCTCTCAGTTGCATGGTTGAGAGAAAGGGGGTCTCATCATGTGCCAGCCTTCTCATTTCCACTAGGCATTTGTGAGTGACACTGTCATTATCTAGACACCACACTAGGACAGTGGCCTTCAACTTGTCCCTAAATTTTGAAAGAAACAAAGAATGGCAAAACGATGGGCTTGGAAAAAATTGCATTGCAAACGAAGGTGCCACACACTCTCTACAAAGGCACCCATGAATGAGACACGAAAACCCCTTGTATGTCATGAATCCCATGCCCATTGAGTCTTGACGCTTAACCACTTCATCCACTTTACATGGCTTAGAGAGGGATCTCTTGGAAACACTCTTTGACCTAGGGCAAGATCTACCCAAAAGGACACCTTGTCAACCCTCCCATATCCAAGCTTGGCAAGTCGCATAATGTCTTTGAGCACTTAATTGTTTGACAGGGTAATCTTTGATGCACATGCTTAGGTGGCTCATTTATTGACTTGATTTACTTATCTTGATATTTTGACTTGAGATCCTTGGAGGGCGTGCTTATTTGTCTTTGCAGGACCTAGTTGATGGACAGTTTTGAAGGAACAAAGCTAGCTTGGGCTTCCATGGGGCTTGAAGCCCACAGGTTGGATGCCAAGGGCTTGCATGCTATATGAGAGAGATGAAACTTCGTAGGCCTAGAAGAGATGGTGAACGACCTAACCTAGGCCTCACATGCCAAATGTTTTGCCTAGGACTTGCTCCTAGTGCCAAAATGTCCCCTAAAGGGGTGATGTCACTTTAAATTAGGGTTGTTTTGTGTGTAAAAGCAAACTTTAAGTGAATTGTTTAATATTATTTTGTAAAAGGGGCAAGATTAAGGTTGTTGACCCCTAGTCTTGTGGTTTACCCTAATATTATGTGGACAAACTATTTTGGAGACATTTTGTATAAATAGAGATCATAAGATCTCATTTCATAACATAACTCTCCCATTGTGAGAAGTATTGGGCTGGAATTTTTGCTACCCTTGGTGATTTTGGTGTTTCTCTCTTGTGGAGTGTCTTATGGTGAATGTCTCTTGGTGAATGGATGAGGAGGAGTGATGCGCACCCCCTTAAAGGCGTGCTCTCTTGAATCTTGGATGAATGTTGCATGGTAACTAGGGTTTGTTCTCTCATTTTCTTGGATTAGGTAAGGAAAACTTTGCATATGCTATTATTTTCTTGCTTACTTTGGTTGTTGTTGGTGGAAACCCTAGGGAGGAGTATGCTAGATACACGCTCCATCATTGCTTCATCTCTTTGTTAAAGGTTTTATGTCTTTCTTTTTTGCAAGGGTTGCTAGGAGGAATACGAGTGTGTATACCCTCCTAGATTTACCCAAAGTTTGGTTGGCATACCCTAGGGAGTAAGAGGGTTTACACCCCTAGGGTTGTTGTTAATCTAGCTTGTGCTTTAAAGACCCCATCACCCAATTTTAAAGGCACTAATCTGAAGTATTCTTACATTGGAGAAACAAAATATTGCATTGGGAAATGTAATTTCTCGTCGTATTTACTTTTTGCAACTTAGGTTGTGTTCCTTGTGCTTAGAGCACATCTTAGTCACTAGGACGTCCTCTTCTAAGGGGTAGTTCTTGCTGCTGTTACAAAATTGCATCTGCAGCCATTAGGGTTGCAGAAACCCTGTTCTAATTGCTTTAATAACTCTCAAATCAACCGCCAAAAATTGCCCAAAGTTTGCACACTTACACTACTTGGTCTAACGCACGTTTTGGCAAAGTTTGGAGGAGTTTCAATGGCTGATTTTCTTGCTGTAATAAGTTGATTGTTACAGCCAAAAGGCTGATATTTATTGCTGCAGAAAGTGTTTACAACAGGCTTGTCTTTTCATGCTAGTATCTTGGTCTTTAATCTTGAGTTTTACTAGTGTTTAGCTAGTCTATCTCTTGCATCTTTCACTTGATTTCTAGCACTTGTTTAATAGCTTATTGTGCCATTTCATTGCTGATATATATTGTTACTAACAACTGCTATTAAGGACAACAAGCTTAACTTGCTTGTCCAATTGGTTATATTGCATCATATGCTTATTTTTCTTGTGTCTCGGGTAGGTACTTCACTATTTGCAAGTCACTCAACACATTTGGCAACTCTTGAACCTTCCCAAGACCTTTATACCATATAGAATTGAACCCTAGGGACATCCTCTTCATCTTCACCCTTCTTCATCTCATTCCCCCTAGGGTCACCGGGATTCCCCCCCTTGAGGTGACTACCTCACCTCTAAAGTGACGGGGACACCTGCCTAAGGTGATAGTAGGTAGGTGCCTTCCTAGTTGTTGCCAATTGGTGGTTGGGTCGGGCTTTGCCCAACCTACAACTTGTGTGATAACAAAGACAAAGAAGGGTAGAAAGAAAGGCTTCAAGAAGGATGGGGCGGATATAGGAAAGGACTTGAGTAGGGTTATCTACTTTTTATGTCACGAGATGGGACATTATGCAAGACAATGCCCATTGAAGAAGAACGGAAAAGGTGTGAAGTAGGTTGGAGCTAGGACTATAGTGTTGAAATAATGTAACTGCAAAGAGTATTCTTATTGTTATTGTTATTTCGTTCTTAGGATTAATCCCCATTGTGGATTAATCATGTCGGTAATTGTATTAGGGCCAAATCGCCTTTTGCGGATTGGTCAACAGACAATTGTAATAGGCAGAATAAGAAGTCGGCCCCAACAGTTATTATTGAGACCCAGAAATAAATTAAAGGTGGGTTTACCCACCCAGAGTGAGAGGTCGGCCCTGCCAGTGAAGACCCTTCACACGTGCCAGACTTGTATATATAGAGAGGCTAGCGCCTCACTTCAACACAACACACTTGCTCATTCTTAAGAGGCAAGCTGCTACTTACTAGTTGGAGATAGGGAGAAGAGTGGTGCATCTTTTGGAGAGGACTATCTGTATTGGTTTGAGTTATCTCTTGACATTGTATTGGCAATTTATGATAAGGAAGTTTTTGCTGGGTTTTCTTCCCCTAGAGGGTTTCCTAGGATAAATGCTGTGTCTCTTGTGAATGTGTA
>ML778153.1:1506101-1527143 GCA_009831015.1 Picea engelmannii
TCTTCTTTGGGACCTCTTTCATCTCTAGAAGTTGCGCACTTGCTCCTTTTCCTGCATTTTCAAGTTACATGCTTATGGTTAGTTAGTTGTGAGTTCATTGGCTTTGGTTCATCTTTTGTTGTACCTCTTTCTAACTCATTCTTTTGTTCATATTGTAACTTGCTTCACTTTGTATATTTGTCATTGTTTTAATTCATCTTGTAACTTACTGTAAAGCTATTCTCTTGTAAGTAGATCATTTAATTCTTGTAATCTTTTATATAGATTTAGCTGACCCCTTGCCCAACCTTTAGGCACTGGGCTTAGTTGACCTTTGGAAAAGGATTCGACTGTCATTGAAATTGTGCATTGTATTGTTGCTTGCCATATAGGTTAGATTTTCCCCTTAACTTAACAAAACTAAAATTAACTCCTAGACTTCACTTAACAACTCACATAGTAAATAGGGTCTACCCCCCTTGGCTTCCCTAGGAGTAAGTCTAGACGGAAGAAGTCCAAATCGAGGTGACAGTGGGTTTGGACTTAGGCATTGTGCCTCAAAGGACACACCAAGTGGATTGATAGTTTTCCACGTTTGTAGGTGTGTATAAGGATGACAACAATGAAGTACTATAAATATCAGATTATGATTTCCGCATTGAGAGAACTAATATGTTTGCAAATACCTTCAAATTTTGATTGCATGTTTTGTGTGATAAAAATTCAAAACTTTGATCCTTTGCATCTATATCCAAATTTTTTTTGCATAGCTGATTATGAAGCTTTTCCGAGATGAATTTAACAATTAAACTTATAGCAGTATCAATTGACATAACTCTCAGGTATATCCACACTAGTGTGAAGTTGGATCTTCCCCAACCAAGAGAAGATGCAATCTTAGTTGTGAACTTTAAGTCTTAGGCAGTGCAAAAATGATTAATACGAAACAATAACTGCTGGTGTGGACCTCCCACACCATGGCAAGAATGAGGGCGCCTAATAAGCATGGACTTTGGAGTTATGTTTGAACTTTGATCGTCACCAACTCATAATAAAACAATAACAATCAACAATTGCATGGATTCTATAACTTTATGAGTCACTTCTTTCACCTCTTCATAAAGATAAGTTGACTACAACCTTTACATAATGAACATTAATGCTCATCTTAAGAGTGGTATTAGAAGATACTTTTGTTGTGTGAAGATTCTTATCTTGATTGCTAGTTACAACTTAACACAAGCTAGTTGATATATGACCAATCTGTTGAAGGTATAACTTTGATAAAGAATGAAAGAGAGGGAAATCATATTAATTTGGACATATCAGAAATTGATAAATGCGATTTACAAATATTTCATTTACAAAACCTCATGGAAGATGCTGAAGGCATATCTAGGCAAAAGAAATAACAAATATTTAGACCTAAAAATTAATGTGATCCAACTGTTAGGAAGGAGATGCCATTGAGTGATATACAACTGTCAAAAAAGAAGGATATTATCTCCCTTCATAATGTGAAATCCATTATCCCCCATAACATGTGCGAGGGTGTCATGTGCAGAAGATTATATGGTTCCATTCGCCAATCCTTTTCTAACCTAGGCAGGAGTTGAGTAAACACCCAATGAATATAGCTAAGCACCAGTGGTCTTTATATTTGAAGAAAGCGGAGAGTGAACCTTTGGTCCCCTAAACAGGTAGTATCATCTGCCTTCTATCTTAATATATATCAAGCACTAGGAGATGTAGTGCTCCTTGGTCTCAACCTTCAAAGAGAAAAGATTGCTTGAATAGGTAAAGGAGGAATGACTGACAACCATCTGTTTGTCCATCCCTAGTCAATTCTAATATCTCTAGAAATTGCTAAGATTCTTGGTCCAACAAAAATGTTTTCATCATTAAGAGATGAATGTGTCTTGTGGAGTAATGTTGTTGTTCTTGTACGCCTGCATATGTATGCCTCACCAACCTATAGAAAGGTCTTATAGTGCCCTTGGGAAAAAATAATTGCACTAATGATCGAATATGATGATACGACTTAAGAGGTTGGGGCATCTTCCCCCATAAGGGGGTTATGGGTCCACATAAATGCCTAGGTCGATCTTAGCCACCTAGAATAATAAAAATTAATGTTGACTAGGTTGGCCATTAAACCATAACTTAGTAGTACAACAATGAGGGCTCTTAGCGATATTGTCAAGTAACCACAAGTGAAGATTACCATCATTTCAACACTCCCCCTTAATCTGAGCATGGGGTAATGGAGAAAGATGATAAAGTACAGAAGGAGTGGGGACTTCCAGCTCAATAGAGAGATACCCATAGCTGTAATAAGAGAGATTAGGTTTGTGATGACCCAACTCAATAAAAATGTGGAAGGGTTTACGAATACCCAACCATCAACATAGAACTGCACAATTCTTGAAGAATTGCCACCATTGAACTGGTCATCATTTTGGGAATATAATCTTTGATCTGTCCATCTAAAAAGAAGTGTTGTAAGAGGCATAAATACAAGAGAGGGTAGGTACAAAAGTGAGTGGGCGTACCCAATTCAATGAAAGAGTCAATCGTAGGTGGAAGAAGGGAGAGTGGGTTTGTCATGACCCAACTCAATACAAAAGTGGATCCAATAATCTGTTGGAAGAATGCTGCCATAATATTGCTCTTCTGATAGAAAATATTGCCATTGACTTGCTCATCCAATGGAGTATGGGTGGGAAAACACATCCCAATCATATTGCACATCTATTGGAAGAATAGTGCCACTGATCTACCCATATGAAAAGGTGTTGGAAGGAACACGAGAGGAGAGGAGCACTCAACTCTTAAGATTTTTTGTAGCTTAAAAGAGAGTAGGAAGATCGAACTCCATACATTTGAGGGAGCTTGAACACAATCGAGAAAGCTCAAACACAATAGGGGTGTGGGTGTATCAATACCCAACATGGGTACTGTTATCCCCCACTTTTAGGGATAACTAGGAGATCATGTCTCGAGGGCCACAGGTCCTAGACATGGAGTACCGAGAGCAGGATAGATTTTAGCATGGCCCTGGAGGGCCCACCTTTTCTTTCTTCTGGCATCTTTATCTTGTTAGCAGCAGCAACATCCATCACCATTGGCTTGGTCTTGTGTCAGAGAGGGTTCTTGCTTCATGAGGTAATTGATCCAGGTATCATGGTATGTGTCACTTTGATCATCAAAACCATTGAATGTATGCATTTGATTCCTTTTATTTTCTAACGACTGCTTGGATCTTACACTTGCTCACTTGACCATGTTTGGGGGGATTGACAGGGAGCCCTAGCAAGCCTGTGTCTGTAGGTTTTGGTTTGCCACTGGGGGGATTTCTGAAAAGCCATCATCCGCTCCCATCAAAACACCACTGTTTCATCTTGTTTCCTGCTCACTTATCCCATTCCACTTGTCCGGGCACTAGGTTGACCTATTTTTCAGGACTGCACCTTATCTCGTGGGAAGAAGGGGCTAAAGGCCCAGAAGGTAAAAGCAAGTTGGTAAAAGATAAAAGCCTAAGAATGAAACCTCGAGATGCTTCGCCCAGGGATCCCTGAGAAAGCAATAAAAGGCTTCTCAGTAAGAAACAAGAGGGACTCGGAAAAAATAATAAAACAAGACCTAGTCAAAGGATAGGGGGTCTCATCACGAGCCAACCTATTAGGTCCATGGGTACCTAGCAGTATGACATTGCCACCAACTGGTTATCACGCCAGGGCAGTGACTCTTGGTTGCATGGCCAAGAGAAAGGGGGTGTCATCACGAGCCAACCTTCTCATTTCTATGAAAGTACTTGTGGGTAACGCTGTCACCACTGGTCACCATGCCAGGGCAGTGTCCCCTGATTAGTTCTTGAACAAAAAGAAAAAGAAAAACAATAAAATAAAAAAGAATAAAAAGAATAAGAATAAAAGGGCAAGAATGGGCTTTGGAAAGAATGCATCCATGACAGGTATGGCTCGCTTGCTGACAAAGGCACCCATAGGTAACATTTTTTGCATCTTGCACCCAGATGCTTGGACATCTCCTGACCACATCACCCACTTACATGGCTTGGATGAGGTCTCTTCCGGGAACTTTCCTTTTCCAGTGGACACTAGCCCAATAGGACGTCTTGTCCTTTCCTCCAGACTTGTATTGCAGGCTTGTGTAACGTCTTTGAGCTGTTGACTAATGTATTAGGGATTTTATGCACATGTTTAATAACATTGATGATGAGATGTGATTGACATTGCTATGATCCCTGTGACTGATGAGCCCATGGAGGGCGTAGCCTTTGATGTGCAGAACCATGCTCGACGAACAGGTACCATTTGGACTGGGACACATGGGGAGATGATTAGTTCAGACCTCCATGGGGTTGAAGAGCCCATCAGGTGGATGCTGAGACCCCATCAGGGGGACAAAGACGGGATAGAGATGGATCAAGGGCTTTGCACCAGAGAAGAAGAGGACGTTCCACCAGAGGCACTTTGGCAGAGCTTGACCTAGGGGGATTGACCCTCTTTCAGTGGAACGTTGGCCTTGGAAGGCCTAGGACGTCACCCTTGATGACCATGATGTCATCCAACCTATTGGACGTCTTAGGAGGTAGACATGCATGTGTGGCAGGTTGGAGAAGCCCAAGGAAGGCTAACGTTTTGCTCCAGGATGCCCCATTTGCCCTAAAAGGGGCTAACGTCTCCTTTGGAGGGGCTTTTACTCTCTTTTCAGCTTGATTAGGGTTTTAATTTGACAATTTAATGTAAAATAATATGATTTTGGTATTTTGGCCTTGTCGGCCTTTTCATGACCTAAAATGTAAAATTAGGTCATGGTATTGTATAAATGAAGGATTTTTACCTTCATTTTTTCATCACAACTCACTCACTCATTAGTGAGGTCTGAAATTTGCGCCCTCTCTTGGGTTATTGGCTGATTTAGTGATGCACACTTGTTGAAGGAGGATTATTTTGGCATTTCTCTTGAAGGAAGGTGTTACAACTAGGGTTTGCATTGATATTTCTTCATTTTTCTGCAAAACTTCTTGAATGAATGGTTGCAGTTTAATTTCTTGCATATGTTTATGATTTTGCTGAACAAAACCCTAGGCGACAAGCACACAAGTAGGTCCTTGTCTCATGTCCCCTGATAGAGATATTTTCAGCCATTGATAGAGAAGAGAGAGCCTAGCCGTAGCTACACCCTCTTTTTCTCTTCATTTATTGCTAGCCGTACTATCTAGAGGCCAAGAAGAAAGAAACGTCTTAAGCCTAGGTCTACTACACTTAGGGCCGTTTTTTCTCTAGGGTTTGCTGAAAGGCTTTGCTGTAGCAACACCTTGCTTCATCAAACCCTCTAGTTTTGGTTTTATGCTTCATTTTTCAGCTAGCCGTTTTGCCAGCTGAGTTAAGGAAGGAGGAGAGAGCACGAGGCCTTGCCATAACAACACCGGAGTAAGCCTCTCTCCCCTAGGGTTTTGATTTTGAGGCCTTGCCATAGCAACACCTCAGAACTCTTCCCTCTAGTCCTTGTCCGTTTCCCCTTTGCTTCCTTCAGCCTTTGCGTCTTTCACTATTTGACTCCATTAACCCTAAAGGCACTGATCCTAAGACCTCATGCGTTGAAGTGAACCTGATCAAAACTACTCTCAAACTCTTGAATCACAACCCTAACTTCACTAACCCTAGCCAAAACTAACCTGGTAACCCTAATTGCTGTCGTCATCCTTGGCCATAATATCACTAGTGCAGCAAGACGTTTTCTTTATGAGCAATTGAATGATGATCAAAGGCATTAATTAAGTGAAGTATTGATTTATTACATTGAATGCCATATTGTTCCAGTATTTATTGGTGAAGTGACATAGTTTTCATGCTATTTATAAACATTGACTTCATCAATATTTATTGCTAAATTGCTTGTATGTTTGTCAGATAGTCATCCATTTATATGAAGTACTAACCCATTGAACAAGCTTGCATATATTAGTTTATTGTTGCTTTGTTCCAGGCAGGTATATCTTTGGGGGGTTTTACTTCATTATTGGCTGTTTAGCTGGGACGACCTGATTGGTGGTGACTTGTGAGGGGGGAAACTTATCCTTGTCTTATTATCCTCTTGCCTCCTTAAAACCCCAGGTCATTGGGGATGTCTCCCATGGGCCTAACCTCCCTAAAGAGAAAGAACCTTCCCCTCGTGGTGACATTGGGTGGGATTGGTTCCTGTTATGCCAGTTTGACTTTCTACCTTATAGCCTTTTATCCTTGCTACAAACTGCACGATAATAGGTACACCTAATAGGTAAGAAGAAAGCTTGAATATAAGATTAAAGTGGGTTTATACATACCCAACTCCTCAGAAATAGTGGTTGTGGCTATAATATAGAAGAGAGTGGATTTATGAATATCTACAAGATGAGAGTGGGTTTATAGATACCCAACTCCTCATAAAGAGTGGTTGTGGCCATAATATAGAGGAGAGTGGGTTTATGAATATTTAGCTCAATACAAGTGAAAGTTGGTGTGTGGATATCCAACTTGAAAGCATGGTCGATTGTAGCTGAAAAGAATTGAGGGTTAATGAATACCCATGTAAACATAGGGTTGGCCCATGGACATCTTCCTTGAAGATGGACAAGAGGCTAGGAAGAGAAAGAATTAGATCGGACCTTTACCCCTCAATGCTAAATGTGAGCCATTTGAAGATAGAGCCTCCCCAAAACAACATAGTACCAATACACAAATGGTTCCACATTCGAGCAAAGGTGGCCTCTGACATTATAGGATGTCCCATATAAACAAAATATCATATTATGGAAGACAAAGATCCAAAACACCAACACATTGATCCATTGAAGGAGGGTGAGAATCATCTGAAGAGTCATTAGGAAGATAGTGTGGGATAAATATTGCGGACCTGTAAGTGGAAATTGCATCAAAGGAGTCGAGAGGGGTCTTCCTTTACAAATAAGTGACCATTGGCTTGTTAGAGTCAATATGAATCATCACCAAAGTTAAGGAGTAGGCTTCACATCACCAGCTGTAACGTCTAATATAAAAGTACCAAACCTTGGAATATGAAGAATTTCTCCAAATAAGGTGGAGTCAATACCAAGAACATCATCTTCTGAATCCGGTACAACCTAATCTACAAAGTACACCACCATATGTGTATCAAGGAAACAATCCATTTGGTTTAGCAAAGGGAAGTCTTCATGAAGACTTCAAGAGAACTTGCTAAAGGGGCCAAGGAAGTAGATCTAGCGTTACCCCTAAAACACTACGGAAATTGGCTAAAAGAGGAAAAATGAGCGTGCTACCCTAGAAAAAGGGCATAGATATGCAAAAAAGCCCCTTGAATATGTTGAAAAGACCATACAAACAATCAAAGGTAATGTACCTTGGGAGGTACCTATTGAGGATAATTAAAGGAATAGGAGGTACCTAGGAGATACCTAAGGGGAATAATTAATGTAATGTGGCCATAATCACATAATTAGGCTCACTTGGTAGTTGGTGGGTAATAAATAGGCCCACTAGGTAGTTAAATGTAATAAATATAATAATGAGGGATAGTTGGCATAAACCCTTGGGAATACTTATGAGAAAGTATATTGAAACTTCGTGGAAAATTCTTATAGTGTGATTATCTCTTTGTTTATAAAGCAGAAAGGCACCCAATATAGAAGGTACATGGAGGACTAAAAGTAGCATGTGGAGATATTAGAGTAGCACAACGACAACAAGGAACCAAAGGAGCAATGGAATCAAGATCAAGGTGGCAAGGCGTTGGATCCCATGTCCACATTTCACWAGGATGGATGAATGCTTGTGCTTAGTAGCAATTGRGTACATTGCTTACTATATCATATTATATGGCTTCCACTCATGTTTTGAGGATGAAAAATACKAAGAGTGATGAAATGTAATGTACCYARGGAGGATAATTAATGTAATTTGAGGTACCTCCCTAYCTATGGAGGTACSTAAGGKGAATAATTAATGTAATGCGGCCTTAATCATGGAATAAGGCCCACTTGGTAGTTGATGGGTAATAAATAGGCCCACTAGGTAGTTAGAGGTGATAAATATAATAATGAGGGGTTTATTAATACTAATGACAAAGTGTGTGTGTGTATATATGACTATCATCGAGTGGAGACATGTTTGCATGTTAAGAATTGTATTGTAACAAGCATGGCTTGTAGAGTGATTTCCTTCCATAAGGAGTAATTAATGGTGTTACCCTACTGTAAGGGTTCTTTCTATATTCTTGGTGTTTATTCATGTGAATCTATTTTGTTATTTTGAAGTTAAGGGTTTTTATATTTTATCTACTAAGGTTCACTACAAAGGAGGAGGATGTTGGTGAAAGAAAGGGTAAAAAACCTTGGAAATCTATTTATGTTTTGTTATCACTCCTATCTGCACCAAGCAAACCTAAGAGAAAACCATAAGTAATTAGCTCAAAGTCACCACTAACCACTCCTCTATTTGGATTGGTGCTTTTCTAGTCATAGGGGGCGTCCCTAGTGTTCATTCACCATCACTCACTTAGAAAAATCTGCGTGTTAGTATGAAAGATTAGTGCATAAAATACTTGTTCTTGGTGTGCGTGCAAGCAATGAAAGACATAAGAGTGTTTATAATTAAATAATGCGAGAGAATTTTAATTCGCAACAACTAAATATGAAAGAAGGAAAGAAAATGAATCTGTGTTTTAAGTGATTGATACAGTCAAAGTAAAAGCATTTAGGCCAACCACACCACTGCACAAAAAAAGACTATTGAACCAACATATTCAAAGAGCTGTGAAGAAACTTCATAGTCAAACTCTATCATTGTATTAGTCAAAATATTGTCTGCATCATAGAGACAAAATAAAATACTGGCTGCAATAGCATGCTCTACAAAAAATGTAGGTAGCAAGAAAAGGAAAGATGGAAGAGAAAAAGGCTGCTGGCTACTCACTAAATGAACTTTGCCTAAACAATGCCATTTGCCCTCCTTATATAACACTTGTGCTCATGCAAAAACACAACTGCTGTAATGTGATTGTTTTAAATGAAGAAAAATGTAGTAATTATTACCCCCTCTCGCTTAGGGGTAACTAGAGGAGATCATGTCTCATGGCCCGCAATGAAGATAGTGATCCCGATGATGATGATGGTCAGCGTTTTCACAGGTAGCAGCCCAACAATCCCCTTAGATGCCTCTCTCCTCATCAACATAGCTCATTACACACAATCAACTCGGTCGATGGAAGATGGTGGTCCAACACATTATGAGGTACATTAGTCTTTGTTTCATATAAAGTGTCATATATAATACATTGGGAATTTGAGTAAGGATCATGGGTTGAAGTTAGATAATGAATCATGAGCTTAGAAGTTATTCTTTTTGCCTTGTTTCATCTTAGTGGCCATCATTAGCTATCCTAGTCCAGTGTTGTCGGTCTCGGGGAATAGGGGTACTACTAGGAGACTTTGACAAGCGTAATGTACCATTCCCCCCATACTTATCACTTTCCATCTTGAGGCCTTTCGCAATGTACTAAACTTCGGTAATGGTTTTACATGTATCCCAAAAGGACAATGGTTCATTCTCTTATGATAAGAAGGGATAGAATGTCGAGGTTGATGCAAGTTCTATAAAAAAAAGAAATAAAGAAATATGGGATAAAGAATGGCCAACTTTAAAAGCCATAGGCCATCTTGAGCTCTACCCCCTTGCTATGAGGCGATCGCCCCTAGTCCTAATGCACTGAATGCACGTCAATTAAAAGGACTTAATCCCAATAAGAAAATAAAGAATAAATTGCTTGAAGCATGAAAAGGGGACTTGCAATGCAAAAAAATGAATAGCAAAAGGCAAGAAAGGGGTTTGGATTACATGCATTGCAGAGGAAAGGGTACCTCAAGCAACAAGCGTCCCCTCTACAAAGACACTCATGGAAATGGACCAAATAAGGTATCTTGCATGCTAATGATTCCATTGCCATGAAGTAATCCCAACACGTTTTCATCTGCACATTTGCACTTAGATAGGTTTCTTGGGAAATATCTCTCTACACTAACACACCTAGTAGGGTCTTTTGATGGTCCTCCCATACCTAAACTTGCCAAATTGCATAAAGTCTTGAGCTAATGTGAAGTTTGAAGGGGATATCTAATGTGAATTGTTCATATGGCTTATGTATTAAGTGGTGGCTTACTTTGTATGATTTTAAGGACTCTTATACCTTATGATCATTGGTCTTGCTTGACCCTATGGCTTTGACTGACTTGGGTGCACTTGACATGGTCCTTTGGAGGACGTCCTTATGACTTAGCTCGGGACGTTGTGCATTTTATACGGTACAAAGTAGGTGTGATGTAGAGCGTTGGATCATATGATGACCTGACACATTCAGACACATCCTCTCATACCTTCTTGACCCTAAACGATGGACAAATGAGCTCTCATTTTGCAGATATGGTCATATTGGTTGACAGATGGGGCTTGCTTGCCATTGGGGCCCCACTTTGATGATGAGTTGGGATCCTTTGACGATGAGACATGACCTTTGATGAGGAGGTGTGACCTTCCACCACACTTTTAACCTTTTGATGATGAGACGTGGCCTTTGGAGTCCCTTGCACCCTTCTAGAGCATGACATTTGTAATATCCCAAATCCGCAGATCTGGATATTAACTCTCTACTGACCTTGTCTGTCGCAGATCTGATACTCTTTGGGTGGTTGAATGGGTTATTTAGGTTTCTGACTGCGTTTGATAGCTTGAATTTAACATGCGTGGTGATTTTGCATGTGGTTTAAGGGGGAACAACTTGTTTAAGATATATTGAATAGTCAAGCAATTACAATAATGACATGTATGTATAAAACTTTACACACAGACTGCATGCATGTAAAACTAACCAAGCCAATCTTCAATTAGACTTCAAATGACTAGATCTATACCGGAATACTAGTAAAAGCATGGAAAAATACCTAGAACTAACATGCGTCGCCAGATCATTGACATGCAAGCCCGATGTGTCACATGTGTGGGTTTATTGTTGCATGCAGTGCTGGATCTGCTGTCGGAAGATGAATCCGATGCATGCACAAGCAAGACTCCTTCGAATCTGATGAGATTTGTCCCAATGAAGTCACCTTCTTCCCTAGAAGACTTGCCCTGGATGGATCTGCTGCTGCTAAGCTCCTGGATCTTTCTGTCATTGTTGGAAGTAATCTGTCCAACTGTTGGGAATGCCCTCACACTAGCTAACACTGAAAGAGTCGCCCAAGCAGATTCCTCCATCAGAGTTTGATGGAACCTGTCTCGAATTGAGCGCCCTGCTTCCCTCTCCAATGGGTCAGAATGAATTTGTCTCGCTAGCCCTCTGGATGAGTAGATATGAGAATCTGTGATCTCTCCTTTGTCTTTCAAACACGTTGCAACTCCACCCACTGAATGTGACTCCCTGATGGCTATAAGGCTCGGAAAAATGTGCTGCATGGCTCAAATGAAGCGCCTTCCCCTGATCTCAAATGGCTTTTGAGAGTTTAGGTTCGCTAGGCCTCCTCAGGAAGAGCGACCCACTATATCTTTGATGTCTCCTCTAGAACTCACGCTGGAATCTGATTACTGGAGTTGGATCTTTGATCTCCACGCTCAATCTGACTGTAGATCTGTAATGAAAGCAATGGAAAACCTGTGTGGTCTCCCCGACTGGCTAGGGTGTGTCTCTTAACATCGAATCCAATCCCTTGGTGTCTTCCTCCTCGAATCCACAAGTATCCTCAAATTCACCTGAATCTGGGTTTCTCCTCAGAGCTCTAGTTTCAATTCTCAAATCATCAATAATGAGCCATTAGGTCGCTTTTCCTCTCCTTATATCCACTAAAACCCTAATTCTTAGTTGACTTTTCACTTAAGCACTTTTCCTAAGTTTTCTGATTTAATATTCACTTAAGCGCTTAATTACCTTTTTCCACTTAGTCACTTAATGTCACTTTCAAATTATAACATTTCCTTAGTGAAATGACATCAAATGAACATTTTCCCCTATTTCTTTCTAGCTATAGTCTAAAGGGGATGTTTAGACTACTAAGCCCTCCTCCCTGGAGTCCTTACTCGGAAAGGGACATTATAGTCCTCCCTTATCGAGATCGCCCTTCCTCAAGAAACATCAATCCACGGTGTTGCAAAATCTAATCACTCTCCCAAGTAGCATCCTCTATTGGAAGTCCCCTCCATCTGACCAAACACACTATGATGACCCGACTCCTCAATTTCCTCTCTTTGAACTCCAATATCTCCCTCGGAACCAACTCTAACTGTCCCTCCTCATCCAAAGACGGTAGCTCCTCAGAAGTGCTAATGATCTGTCCCACTTCTCTTGAGGCAAGAAATGTGGAACACTTTGTGAATTCGACTCCCCTTTGGTAGTTCTAACTCATAGGCCACTTCACCTACCCTGCGTATGACCCTATATGGTCCATAGAATCTGGGTTTAAGCTTCTCTGCCCCGCTCTTCTTCAAAGATGACTGCCTGTATGGTTGTAGCCTCAGGAATACTAGATCCCCAACCTCAAAGCTACGCTCTATCCTGTGTCTTTCTACATTCACCTTCTGTCGATTTTGTGCCACCTGTAGATTCTCCTTTAATACCTTGAGAATCTCTCGACTCTCTGATTTCCAGTCTTTTGGCCTTGGGAGCTCTGCTGTCTCCAAAAACCAAATCAATCAAAGTGGGAGCATTATATCCATATAATGCTCCGAATGGGGTCATATCTATGGACATGTGGAAGGTAGTGTTGTAACAATGCTCTCCAAGATGTAGCCACCTTACCCACGCTTTTTGCTGTCTGCTCACACAATTCCTCAAGTAGCCCTCTATCCACTTGTTGACTATCTCGGTCTGCCCATCGGTCTAGGGGTGGTAACTGGTGTTGGGTGTCAACTCTTACCAACCAATCTGAATAACTCCTGCCAAAATGTGCTGATGAACCGACTGTCTCTGTCATTGACTATACTCTGTGACAATGTGTGAAGTTTGAAGATCTCTCTGAAGAATAACTCTGCCACCTGCACTGCGTTGTAGTATGTAGGAATTGCGAAAAAGTGTACAAATTTGGTCAATTTGTCGACCATTACAAATATGCAGTCCTTACCCTGAGCCTTAGGTCTGTAATGAAGTCCATGGATATACTCTCCCATTTCTGCTCCGGAATAGGGAGTGGCTGAAGCAACCCTGCTGGGAGTGTCTTCTCTGACTTGTTCTGCTGATAAGTCACACACTCGCTGATATGTCTCATCACATCCTTCTTGAGACCCTTCCAAGAGAATCTCTCCCTGACCTGCCTGTATGTCTTGAAGAAGCCCAAATGGTCGGCTAAAGGTGAGTCATGTATTGCTGCCAAGATCTTCTTTTTGAGACTAGATCCAAGCACAAGGTAGACTCGATCTTTACAGAAGATGATCTCATCTATGACTCTGTACCTGTTGTCCTATACTTGTCCGTCCAATAACTCACATGCAAACTTATTCTTGGAATACTCTACTAACAAGTGTGATTTCCAATTTGCTGAGATCTCCATCAAGGAACAAGTCGTTGGTATCCTGGATAGTGCATCCGCCATAATGTTTTTCTTGCCCTTGACATACTCTATGTCAAAATCAAAGGCTTGAACCTTTGTCACCCACTTCTGCTGCGTCTTGCTGAGATCTTTTTGCTTAAGTAAATACTTCAAGCTATTATGGTATGTCTTGACCACAAATTTGCTGCCCACCAAGTACTGTCGGAATTTGGTCAAATCATGCATTATTGCTAGCATCTCCTTGTCGTAAATCGGATACAACCTCTCTGGCTGGTTGAGCTTCTTGCTCTCAAATACAATGGGGTGTCCCCTCTGCATCAACACTGCTCCGATCCCATCTCATGATGCATCACACTCCAAAACAAATGGTAGCGTGAAATCATGTAATGCTAGTACTGGGCATGTGCCCATGACTACCTTCATCTGCTGAAATACCTTCTGCGACTTGTTAGTCCATATGAAGGCTCCTCGCTTGGTGAGGTCAGTGAGTGGTGCCCCCAAATGTGAAAACCCTTCACGAACCTCCTATAGTAGCTGCACAACCCGAAGAAACTCCTCAACTCTGTCACATTCCTGGGTTATGGCCAATCCAAGATGGCCCCGATCTTCTCCTGATGCACTTGCACCCCCTGTGCGCTGATAATGTGACCCAGGTAAAGTAACTCTGTCATGCCAAACTCACACTTTGACTCCTTGGCATATAGTGACTGTGCCTCCATAATGTTGAGTACCTCATCCAAATGTTTCAGATGCTCCTCCCATGTCTTGCTGTATATCAATATGTCATCGAAGAACACCAATACCGATTTCCTCAAGTGATCTCAGAATATATGGTTCATGCAAGACTAGAATGTGGCTGGTGCATTGGTTAGCCCAAATGGCATAACCAAGAACTCATATGTCCGGCCCGGTGTTAACCAGATACATCAAGGATCTGATCAACTGTCTGTACATCGTGGGATCAACCAAATCTGAAGATAAATCGCTCAAGAACTTCATATTCGTAACCATAGGTGTGGCCATGGACTTGTAGTCCTGTTATCCTGATTTTGTGCGATAACTAAGGAGATCATGTCTCAAGTCCCTAAGGTTGCAGATATGGAGTGCCGAGAGACTACATGATCAACAATGTCCACTTGCACAGATGGAGACCCTTCTCACCACCACAGAGGTCAGGATTTTCAGGATGGCATCTACCACACCAGCTGGCTTCTGAGAGACACTAAGCCTTGCTCCATGAGGTACAAGTCAGGGATTATGGTGAGTGTCATTTCGATATTTGAGGCATTTTAAGTATGTTGTATCTTAGACTGTTTTAGATTTCATGACATATGCTTGGAAATTATGCCTTTTGCCTCGTTTCACCTTGGTGGTTGACATTGTGCCCTAGTAAGTGGTCTTCCTTAGGAATGGGATTGCTACTAGGAACTCCCTTGAAGAGCCATCGTACTGTTCCCAGGCATACTTACCACTTTCCATCACCCAAAACCCTCCATTTCCTTGTCTCTTGGGATTTAAGGGTGTATTGACCCAAGAAGGGGTTGTCCCTCATACCGTGGGAAGAAGGGGCTGAAGGCCCAGAGGGATTTGCTGTTGGCTAAAAAGATAAAAGCCTATATATAAACCTTCAAGATGCTTCACCCAGGGATCCCCCAAGAAAGCAATGAAACGATTCTCTTTAAGAAAAGGGGGACCCACAAGAATAAATAATAGTGAATGCTTAGGGTGTTAGTTGGAGGATAGGAGGTCTCATCACGATTTGGCCTATCATGATCATGGGTATCCAGCGGTATGACATTACCATCATCCAACCACCAAGCCAGGGTAGTGGCTCTCAGTTACACAACTGAGAGAAAGGGGGTCTCATCATGAGCCAACCTTCTCATTTCCGCAAGGTATTTGAGACTAGACACCACGCCAGGACAATGGTCTTTAACTCGTTCCTTAAAACATGAAAGAAACAAAGAATGGTAAGACGATGGGCTTGGAAAAAGTGCATTGCAAACGAATGTGCCACACACCCTCTACAAAGGCACCCATGAATGAGACACTACAACCCCTTGTATGTCATGAACCCCATGCCCAGTGAGTCTTGATCCATAACCACTTCATCTACTTCACATGGCTTAGACATGGGTCACTTGGGAAACACGCCTTGACCTAGGGAAAGATCTACCCAATAGGACACCTCGTCAACCCTCCCATATCTAAGCTTGGCAAGTTGCATAATGTCTTTGAGCACTTACTTGTTTGATCGGGTAATCTTTGATGCACATGCTTAGGTGGCTCATTTATTGATTTGATTTACTCACCATGATATTATGACTTGAGATCCTTGAAGGGCGTGCTTATTTGTCTTTGCAGGACCTAGTTGGTGGACAGTTTTGGCGGAACAAGCCTAGCTTGGGCTTCCATGGGGCTTGAAGTTCACATGTTGGATACCAAGGGCCCACATGCCAGATGACAATGACGTACCTTTGGAGGCATGTTATACCCTATCCTAGGGATAATTAATGAGATTATGTCTTGAGGCCCACAGGTACTAGACATGGAGTATCGAGAGCCATATTGACTTGAGCCTGGCTTGGAGGGCCCATCCTTCTTCTTCAGTGCCTACATTCTGTCAGCAACAACAACATCCATCCCATCGGCCTGGTTCTGAAGTAGCAATGGGTCTCGCTCCATGAGGTAATGAGTCCGGGTATCATGGTTTGTGTCACTTTGATTCTCAAAGCATTTGAATATGTGCATTTAATTCTCTTTTGCTTAATGACATGTGCTTAGACTTTATGCCTTTTGACTTGTCCATACCTGGGGGGATGACAGAATGCCCTAACAAGTTGGTTCCCTTAGGAGTGAGTTGCCATTGGGTGGGTTTATGAAAGGTCATCGTCCATTCCTACCATACTTATCACTTTTCATCATCTTCCCTCTCATCTATCCCCTACATTGGTTCGGGCATTGGGTTTGCCAAGCTAGTAAGGGTTGTACCTTGCCTTGTGGGAAGAAAGGGCTAAAGGCCCAGAGGGTAAAAGTAGCTGGCAAAAGTTAAAAGCCAAAGATCAAAACCTTGAGATGCTTCGCCTAGGGATCCCTGAGAAAGCAATAAAAGGCTTCTCAGCAAGAAAAGAAGGGACCCACAAAAAGATGAAACTCAAGACCTAGTTGGAGGATAGGGGGTCGCATCACGAGTCAACCTATTAGGTCCATGGGCATGTAGCGGTATGACACTACTATTCATCTGTTCACCATGCCAGGGTAGTCGCTCTTGGTGGCATAGCCAAGAGAAAGGGGGTCTCATCACGAGCCAACCTTCTCATCTCCGTGAAATGCTTGTGGGTAACGTTGTCACCACTGGTCACTACGCCAGGGCAGTGTCCCCTAGCTATTCTCTTGAAAGAAAAAGCAGTAAAAATACATTGAATGGGCTAGGAAACAATTGCATCCAAGACAAGGTGCCACTCACCCTCTTCAGAGGCACCCATAGGTAATACCTACATTTCCCTGTCATCACTGCACCCCTTGCCCATACATCCCCCAAACCTAGCTTGTAGAATAACATAACATCTNGGGGGGGGGCTTATGCACATGTTTGGATAACTTGATTATTAGATGTGATTGACATTGCTATGATCCCTGTGACTTATGAGCCCATGGAGGATGTACTTGTTGTTACTGCAGGACCACGCCTGACGGACATGTACACAAGGGAAATGATTAGCTCGAACCTCCATAGGGCTAAAAGCCCACTAGATGGATGGTGAGACCCCAGCCAACCCCAGCCAATGGCAGACATATACCAGAGGCTTGCACCAGAGAAGGAGAAGGACGTTCCACCAGAGAGACCTTGGCATGCCTGGACTTGGGTCTTGCCTTTCCCCTTGAACGTTGGCCTTGGAAGGCCCATGACGTCACCCTTGTGATCCTTGACGTTACCCAACGTCAGATGGACATGATGGAGGCAGTTGTGTGCCAAGTGGCATGATCCGGAGGCCTTGGAAGGCCTAACGTTTTGCTCCTAGAGGCCAACGACTCACTTAGGAGGCCCTGTTATCGCATAGTTTGTAGCTAGGATAAAAGGCTATAAGATAGAAGGCCAAACTGGCGTAATAGGAACCAATCCCACCCAATGTCACCACAATGGGATGGTTCTTTCTCTTTAGGGAGGTTAGGCCTAGGGGAGACGTCCCCGGTGACCTGGGGTTTTGAAGAGGAAAAAGGCTAATAGGACAAAGATAAGATTTCCCCCTCACAGATCACCACCAATCAGATAATCTCGGCTAAACAACCAATAATAAAGTAAATCCCCAATGAAGAACACTTGCCTGGAACAAAGCAACAACAAACTGATATGTGCAAGCTATTTCAAAAGGTTAGTACTTTATATTAATCAAGAACTATCTGATGAACTTATAAGCAATTTGGATATAAATATTGACGGAGTCAATGTTTATCAATAGCAATAAAAATCATGTCACTTCATCAACAATCATTAAAACGATGTGGCATTCAATGTAATAAACCAACACTTCATTTAATTTATGCCTAAATCACCATTTAATTGCTCATAAGACAAAATGTTGTTGCATAAAGATATAGTAGCATGAGATGACGGCAACAACTAGGGTTAGTAGTTAGCTCCTAGGCTAGGGTTAATAGTTAGGGTTTGTTTCAAAGAGTTTTGAGAGTTTGTTTGTGATCAATTTCACTTCAGTGCAAGGGGTCTTCTAGATCAGTTCCTTTAGGGTTAAATGGAGTCAATTAATGAAGACACAAATGCTGAAGGAGGCAAAGTATGGACGGCTAGCCAAGCATATGAAGGATGAAACCAAGACAAGAGAATTTAATGAGTTGGAGTGTTGCTACAACAAGGCTCCTTCATCAAACCCTAGGAGAAATCGATCCTAAGTGTAGATAACCTAGGCCTAGGACGTCTCCTCCTTCTTGACTTCAAGATGGTACGACTAGCAAAGGGAAGGAAGAAATAGGAGTGTAGCTACGGCTAGGCTCTTTCCTTCTTCTTCAATGGCTGAAAATTCCTCTATCAGGGGACATGAGACAAGGACCTACTTGTGTGCTTGTCACCTAAGGTTTTATTCATCAAATTCATAAACATATGCAAGAAAATGAAACTACAACCATTCATTTAAGAAGTTTTGTAGAAAATTACTTACATATCACCAAGAAATATCCATGCAAGCCCTAGTTGTAACACCTTCCTTCAAGAGAAATGCCAAAACATGCCAAAATTGCCTTCCTTCGACAAGTGCGCATCACTAAAATCAGCCAAATACCCAAGATAGGGCGCAAATTTCAGACCTCTTTATGGAGTGAATGAGTTATGATGATAAAATGAAGGTGAAAAAACCCTCAATATATAGTGTATCAATGACCTAATTTACTTTTTAGGTCATAAAAAGGCTGACAAGGCCAAAATACCAAAACAATATTGTTTTTACATTAAATGCTAAATTAAAACCCTAATCAAGCAAAAGGTAAGACGTCACCCCTTTCTAGGGTGATATTAGCCCCTAATAGGGCAAATGTAGCCTCTTGAAGCAAGACGTTAGCCCTCCTTGGGCTCCTCCAAGCTGCCACACGTGCCAACTACCCTGTCCATTTGCCAACATGCTCATGATGACGTCATAAGCCTCCTAGTGACGTCCTAGGCCATCTAGAGCCAACGTCCCACTGAAAATGGGTCAATCCCCCTAGGTCAAGCTGTGCCGGGGTGCCTTTGGTGGAACATCCTCTTCTTCTCCGGTACAAAACCCCTAATCAACCTCTGTCCTGTCTTTGGCCCCTGATGGGGTCTCAACATCCATTTGGTGGGCTCTTCAGCCCCCATGGAGGTTCGAACTGACCATCTCCCCATGTGTACCGGTCTAAATGGTACCTGTCCGTTGAGCATGGTCCTGCACATCAAAGGCTACGCCCTCCATGGGCTCATCAGTCACAGGGATCATAGCAATGTCAATCACATCTCATCATCAATATTATTAAACATATGCATAAAATCCCTAATACATCAGTTAACAGCTTAAAAACGTTACACAAGCCTACAATACAAGTCTGGAGAAAAGGACAAGGCGTCCTATTGGGCTAGTGTCCACTGGAAAAGGAAGGTTCCCGGAAGAGACCTCATCCAAGCCATGTAAGTGAGGTGATGTGGCCAGGGGATGTCCAAGCATGTGGGTGCAGTGAGGGCCAAGGATGCAAAAAGTGTTAACTGTGGGTGCCTTTGTAGAAGGCGAGTTGTACCTGTCATGGATGCATTTTTTCCAAGCCCATTCTTGCTTTTATTCTTTTTATTATTTTATTTGCTTTTTGTTCAAGAGCTAATCATGGCACACTGCCTTGGCGTGGTGACCAGAGTTGACAGCGTTATCCACAAGTACTTTCGCAGAAATAAGAAGGCTGGCTCGTGATGGGACCCCCTTTCCCTTGGCTATGAAACCAAGAGTCATTGCCCTGACATGGTAACCAACTGGTGGCAATGTCATACTGTTAGGTACCCATGAACCTAATAGGTTGGCTCGTGATGAGACCCCCTATCCTCTGGTTAGGTCTTGTTTTATTACTTTTTTGGGTCCCTCTTGTTTCTTGCTGAGAAGCCTTTTATTGCTTTCTCAGGGATCCCTGGGCGAAGCATCTCGAGGTTTTATTCTTAGGCTTTTATCTTTTACCAACTTGCTTTTACCTTCTGTGCCTTTAGCCCCTTCTTCCCACGAGGTAAGGTGTAGTCCTGAAAATAGGTCAACCCAATGCCCGAACAAGGGGAATGGGATAAGTGAGCGGGAAATAAGATGGAACAATGGTGTTATGATGGGAGCAGATGATGGCTTTTCAGAAGTCCCCCATTGGCAAACCAAAACCTACAGACACAGGCTTGCTCGGGCACCCTGTCAATCCCCCCAAACATAGTCAAGTGGGAAAATGTAAGATCCAAGTAGTTGTTAGAAATAAAAGGAATCAGAAGCATATATTTAAAGGTTTTAATGATCAAAGTTGACACATACCATGATACCTGGACTAATTATCTCATGGAGAAAGAACCATTTCTGATATAGGACCAAGCCGATGGTGATGGATGCTACTGCTGCTGACAAGATAAAGATGATGGAAGAATAAAAGGTGGGCCCTCCAGGGCCATGCTCAGGTCAATCCTGCTCTCGGTACTCCATGTCTAGGACCTGTGGGCCTCAAGACATGGTCTCCTAGTTATCCTTGAAAAGTGGGGATAACATGCCCAATGTCACCCTAGAAGGGCATGACGTCAACTCTTTTGCACATTTTAGGGTTTAATTTGTCAATTTTATGTAAAAAATTGGGTATTTGATGTAACTGGCTATGTCAGCCTTTTTTGACCTAATTTGTAATTGAAGGTCATTTGAATTGTATAAATAAGGGAAAAGTCCCTTGTATTTTTTCATCATCTTTCACTCACACTAGTGAGGTCTGAAATTCGGCCTCTT